>CABHPH010001220.1:1492-19668 GCA_902168325.1 Peromyscus nudipes | reverse complement strand
CTCCAGCATGTCTCTGTGTAGCCCTGGCCATCCTGGAACTCACTCTGTATACCAGGCTGGCCTCGACTCAGAGATCCATCCGCCTTTGCTTCCCATGAGTCCTGGGGTTAAAGATGTGCACCACCACCACCATCACCCATCTCCAGCTGTGTCTGTCACCGGAGGCTTCCTAAGCAGGACACCTTCAGTATTCACAGAGAAATAGCGAAGACATTTACACACAGAAATGAGGTTCACTAAGGAAAAATACCTACTTGCTTCGATAAGGGAGTCCAGACATTCAAAACTGGACTCTACATAATGCGAATGTCTGCCACCAAAGCAGAGAAGCTTGTTTCTTTGTTGCCTAAGGGCTTCCGGTGCCTTCACTTCTGTGACCCCTTTTCTCATTACAAACGTCCCATATAAAGTGTAGACAGAAGCTAAGTGTGGTAGCGCATGCCTGAAATCCCTGCCAGCCCTTAGGAGCTAGAGGCAGAAGGATCAGGGGACTAAAGTTATCCTTGCCTGTGTATCCAAACCAAATACAGCAAGTGTGGATAGAACCAGGCACCATTCCAGCTTTTGCATCTGAGAATGGCCGAGAAGGTTTGGTTCTCTGACCATCAAACTACCAGCTCAAGTGCTTTCTGTAAACCACAGGCTCTGAGCAGAGAGCCATGGCTAATAATAACTAATTTATATTGTTAGTTGTGAACGAGGCGATAGCGCAAAAATTCCAGGGAATACAGCTCACTTTGTAGAGCACTTACTTGCCTAGCATGCATGGTACGATCCCAGCACCACATAAACCAGATGATGGTGCATGCCTGTAACCCCAGCTCTGGTTAAGTGGAGGAAGGAGAATCAAGGTCAAGGTCATCCTTGGCTACAACCTGAGTAAAACCCCCTGAAAACCAACAGCAAAAACTCCAACTCAAAGCAGCTGAGTAATGCTTTCCTCCTGTCTCCCAGGTGTGGTTCCAGAACAGAAGGGCCAAGTCCAGGCGCCAGAGTGGGAAGTCATTTCAGCCCTTACCAAGGCGGGAAGTTTTCCTCCATCGCTCTGCTCCTGGGACTGAAGCGAGATGTTTGAAGCCTGACTTGCCTCTGGAGGCAGGTGTGAACTGCCCTCCTGATCCCAGCAGGGCTGGCGGAGGCATCTGTGCATCTGGTCCTCAAGGTCAGAATTTTGAAACCTATTCACCTCTCTCCGAAGATGCCGGCTCCAAGTTGGACTCATGGGAGGAGTACATCTTTTCTGCCCTAGGTAGTTTTTGAGGATTCTGGGAGCATTCAGGATGCAGAGGGGTCTGGGAGATACGAACCAGAACACTACCCTGACTCCTGACTGTCCGTGGCCTTGTTGTGGGATGATGGTCCTGGATCATTTCTCACGTGAAGGTTTCTCCTCTTCACCACTGAGCCTTTACCCAAGGCATTCTCTGTAGCTGCCCATCCTTCCACCCAGGAGTTCCTGTGACTCTCCGAGTCTGCACATTCCATCTGGTCCATACCCCTTGGACTATTCTTATTTTTCAGACTGTTCAGAATTTGTTTTCTTCCTAAGAAACCTTCAGCTTGACTCAGTTTCCCCCTTTTCTTGGCAGCTACTGTCTTCTCATGGTGCCTCCAGGACCTACAATCTAGTAACTTGCTGTAACCCACATCCTCAAGATTCATTACTCTTTGTTACTTTTTTTTTTTTTTTTGGTTTTTTGAGACAGGGTTTCTCTGTGTAGTTTTGGTGCCTTTTCCTGGATTTTGCTCTGTAGCCCAGGCTGGCCCCGAACTCAGAGATCTGCCTGGCTCTGCCTCCCGAGTCCTGGGATTAAAGGCATGTGCCACCACTGCCCGGCTTGTTACTCCTTTTACTGAGTCTTTTTTGCTTTGTTCTTGCCCTTGTGATGTAGCTAAGGATGGCTTTGAACTCCTGTCATCCCGCCTTTATCTTCTGGGTGCGGGGATTACTAATATGTGCCACCATGACTGGATGTTGCTATTTTTGTTTAAAATCATATGATATATCCAGATCAAGCTGTTTAACACATGTATGACCTCACATAGTTGTCTCTTTTTTCTGTGATGACAGACTCTGTTATTTTAGTAATTTTCAAGTATATGATATGTTGTTATTAATTATAGTCATTACCATAGATTTCTTCAGCTTCTTTTTCCTGACTGAAACTATGTGTCCTAGCCACCTCTCCCCTGCCCCTCACTTGACTGGTTTTATGTCTGGCTTGTCAGTCAGTAAAGACACTACATTCAAGTTCTTTCAGGAGCCCCATGCCTCTCATTCCCCACTTACTCAAAAAACAAGTTACTCCCTTTGGAAATCTGTGGTTTAACTGAAGTTAAGCCTCCAGTTATCAAATTATAAAATCCTTTCAAGCATGCTCCCAATAAATGACATCATCTTTAGCTTATGCAAACCTTAAGATCATTATCCACAATGTGCTTCTCTGTCTCACTCATTCCTTCCTGGTTGGGACTCAGTGAAAAAGTTCCTTTTTCAAAGCATCTCAGATACCCACCTTTCTGAAGCCCAAACGTTTTCTAACTAACCTTAATTTTTGGACCCGTTACTTTGATGGCCATTTTTTCTTAGCACTTGTTACTGTGTTTTCTGTGCAACATTAGTGGATTACTAAATGTTTCCCACTGGGGTCCTCATGCAAATCCCATCAAAATCAATCCTGGTTTTAGGTGGCTCTTAATCACCGCCTCAGCCCACAGTTGCTGAGCACATACTGAATGGCTGTGAGGACGTTTCAAAGAGAGGTTTCTGTAAGTACAGTGCATTGAGAATTTGAGTTAGAAGCTTATTTGCTGGGCTGTTGAGATGGCTCAGTGGGGGTAAGCGTGTTTGTCACCAAGCCTGAGTTTGATCCCCAGGATCCCCATGGTGGATGGAGAGAAGTGATTTCAAGTTGGCTTCTGATTTCCACGTGAGTGCTTGTGGTGTGTCCCCCGCCCATATACCAAATCAATCAATAAATGTAAGAAACATTTTTTTCTTTTTAAGTAATTGATGTATTCTTATTTTATGTGCATTGGTGTTTTGCCTGTGTGTGTATCTGTTTGAGGGTCCCCTGGAACTGGAGTTACAGACAGTTGTGAGCTGCCATGTGGGTGCTGGGGATTGAATCCGGGTCCTCTGGAAGAGCAGCCAGTGCTCTTAACCACTAAGCCATCTCTCCAGCCCCTGTAAAAAACATTTTTAAAAAGCTTATTGTATTAGCTACTTTTCTATTGCTATGATAAAAATACCATGAGCAGGGCAACTTATGAAACAATGTGTTCATCTGGGCTTTCCGTTTCAGAGGTTATGGCCGTGATGGAGGAGGGAATGCATGATGGCTGGAAGTGCTCACATCTGAAAGGAAGGAGGTAGAGTCCTGGGGATGGCCTCAAAGCCAGTAACACACATCCTCCACAAGATCACACCTCCTAATCCTTCCCAAACAGCTCCACCAACCAAGTATCCAAACAGATGAGCTATAGGGGCCATTCTCATTCAGACCACCACACTTACCTTTGCTTGTTCAAAGTAGGTAACACCCATGAATATTTTGGCTTCAGATTTCTTTCTATGTTTGCATTCCTAGTATATGTAAATGACTCAGTTAACCTAAGATCTGTTCAAATACTGATAGTTTGAGGTCTCCCCATCAGAGCCTCACACTTAAAACTGGTGACAATTTAGAAGACAGTTTAGGCCAATTGAGATGCCACAAATCAATGACAAGATGGAAAAGCTCTCAAAACACCTTAAAGTTAATGGTACATTCAGAATCACTTTCACAAAGAAATCACGTAACTGGGGGCTGGAGAGATGGCTCAGCAGTTAAGAACACTTGTTGCTATTGCAGAGGACCCAGGTTTGATTCCCAGCATCCTCGTGGTGACTAACTGTCCTTAATTCCAGTTCCAGATCTGATGTCCTCTTCTGGTCTCCTTGGGCACCAGGCACACAAATGGTACACATATGAACACACAGGCAAAACACTCATACATACAAAAAAAAAAAAAAAAAAAAAAGAAAGAAAATGTAAGAATGGTTCACGGTCACAGAGCTTAAACACAGCAATGACCATGACTCAAAGGTAGGATGACTTCAGCCCACTTAGTTAACCTTCACATCTCCTCTGTCACACTGACCCTTTTAGTTGGGACTAAGAAATGGAACCCATTTAAAAGAAGGCCCCTACTCAGGATTTCCATATGCAAGCGATTATCCTTCAAAGCTATCATGGAAAAACATACGTTCATTCCGGTGACAAGAATGGTGCTGAGACACTCACTGACAGTTCATCACAAATACTGTTTAGTGCCTGTGAGCAACCAGGAACTCATGGTTTCATAAGGACTTAGAAATAAAATAGACAGCAAAGCCCAAAATAGTGCTCCCTTTATGGAACAGAGGCAGATATCCATATCTGCATCTAGATATCTGCTGTGAGATATAAAATCAGAACTACAGCCCATGACAGGAGAGGGAGGTTGTCTGAAGCACCTCTGGATATGTTGATGTGTCGTGGCCAAGGAACTCCCCCTCGAGAAAGCGCTGCTGCAGTGGGATCAGTTAGGAACGGTTGGAAGTTACAAAGAAGGGGACCGCAGGCCCCGGCTGTGGTCTAAGGAGCCAGATGGAGAAGCAGTGGAATGGAGTGGACTGGGCACCGCTTTGTAGGTCTTCTCAGACTTCTGGATTTGTCCTGGGGCACGTAGGCTTTAAAGGTATTCCTAGACAGGGATCACATGACCAACTCTGCATTTTAAGAATGCCACCCTGGCTGAACTTGGAGACGCTGAGTAGGTGCTGAGAGCTAAGTGGAGAGGTGGCTGTGATGTGCCAGCTGCACAGTGCCAGTGGAGGAGCAGTGGTGAATTCAGAGAACGGAAAGCTGGTGTGGGAGCCTTGTCTGTATCCCAGCACTTGGGGCGTGGAAGCAGGAGGCTGGCAGGAGGCTCAGAAGTTCAAGAGCATTTTCCGGGCCAGCCTGGCTACATGAGACCTAGAGAGGAAGACACTCATGTTTCATGTGTGGTGCTGGTACTGTGGGCCTCACACAGGCCAGGCAAGCACTCTGTGTCTGAGCCTTGGGCCTCATACATGCTGGGCTGTCTCCAAGCAATCCCTAGGCCCCTTTTTAAACTCTTTGAGACAGGGTCTCACCAAGTTCCCAGGCTGGTCTTGAATTCACTCTGTAGCCCAGGCTGGCCATGAACTTTGTGATCCTTCTGCCTCAGCCTCCCAAGCAGCTGGGATTATGGGTCAACCCTCACCAGGCCAGCTCAATAAAGGAAACTTAGTAGGCATATCTGGTCTTACATTCTCAGTGACTGGTGAGCTTGACTTTCAGAGCTATTGTTGAGTAATTCATCTGGCCCTGGGAGCATTCTGTAGAGCTGCAAACATGTGTCAGCAGTGACAGTGTCATTCAAGGTGCAGCTGACTCAAAGCCACTACTCAAGTTGGATAAAAATGAATTCAGCTATATTCTCCACACAGGCTCTGCTGTCAACGCCCCAGCGCTGAAGGACATACGGTGCTATCAAATGAGGTCTGAGCGGGACAAGTGAGCTTTAAGCAATAAACGAAACGTGTTGAAAACATTTTACCTACTTCTAGGCAGAATACACTCAATGCAGTCTTCTGCTAGGTCCATACTAGGAGGAATAATTTACTTGCTTAGTGTTTCCACAGTGATTTACTAACAGATCAAAACCAAAACAAACTGCCTCTCCCTAAAACAATACTGGGTGGTGGTCTTTTCAAGATGATTAGAGCTGGGCATGGTGGTGTGTGTCTTAAGTCCCAGCTGCAAAGTGTGCTTGAGCAACATAGCAAGAATTTGTCTTGAAATAACAACAACATAAAAGGCCTGGTAACTGTTCTGTAATGTATCTCCTAAAAACATAGTAGAAACTCTAATTCTTGAAAACGCTTTTTAAAAAATTGTATTTTGAGACAGTTTCTCTATAGAACAGGGTGGCCTTGAACTCACAGAAATCTGCCGGGTCCAAAGTGCTCGGATTAACCGAGTGCACCACACCTGGATAAAAAAAAAATTACTTTTATTTATTTGTGTGTGCTCCAGTCAGAGGACAACTGCCAGAAGTCAGTTCTTCCCTGCACCACGTGGGTCCTGGGGATCACACTCAGATCGACACACTGGCACCAAGCACTTCTCCCCTGCTGAGCCATCTCACCACCCCTCTGAAACATTTTACATAAAATTAACTATCAACTTGTATTAATAAAATGAGGATGCAGATATTAAATTTCATAGATCAATTTATTTAGAATTACAAATATTAAGAATAAAAGATTTATGCATTTAATTAACATAACAGCTTAGCTAAATATAAACTCTGGACTACAGATCTGCAGTGGCCCAATACCAACAAGAACACGGAAGCGCTTTTAAACTATACAAAAATTTCAAATGGAAAATAATCTTTTTCAGTTTTATTATACATTAATATACAAAATGTCTCATTTTATGAGACGTCAAAGAATCAGAATCACCTCTATAGTTATATTTTAAACTCCAAATCTGAAAACAATTATATTTTGGCTTTATAATACTCTATATTAAAACAAAATTTTTAAAATACATACTTTTTACAAGATTATTTTAGGCAGGGTTTTTCTTAAAAAAAAAAAAAAAGAAAGAAAAACAAAACCAAACAAGAAAAACCTAAAACACACCTCCCTCTGTAATCCACACCGGTGATATGCTTTCCTTATAAAATCTTTTTATTTTAGAAATTGTGTACTGTTGGATTTTAACCAGAAATCTGGTTTAAAGTTGTGCAAAAAAACAAAAAATATGAAAATAGTGTATTATCAGTCTTTTTTAAAATAAATCTAACAATAGCACTTTTTGCCCTGAATCATGGAAAGGCATGCCAAGTCCACTCGCTGAAATCCAGCATTCCACAATACAGTTCTTCCTGCTCCTTCATTTTCTTCTACTGATAAACAAGAAGTTTTTATAAATTATGATAAATTAAAATATTTATTATTATAAACTGATCTATAGAACCATGTCATACTGTCAGTATATGGAACATATACTTAAGTCTGTGTTTCCCATCCATATTCCAGTGGCTTCCTTAAGACTAGGATGACTTCCCACACTCACGATGTATGTTCTGAAGCCTGAGATATAAGGATCAACTAAATCCACTGGACTGGTGATTTTCAGACGGATTCCACCATGCACGGAAAAGACCATGCTTCTGTGCCTTCTCTGTCACAGGAGTTGTGTGCATGTGCTGAGCAGAATTCATGCATGTATAAAAAACAGTGAGCACGCTCCTCCATGAAATAGTATGTTCGGATAGTTCCAGGTTAAAAATATTTGCGGAGAAACATGAAATATAAGCAACACTACTGCATCTGGATACTAAAAGAACAATAAATAAATGCTGGTCAGCATAATGCTGGCTGAAGAAGCAGTACACTGTATTAAAAGCTGTATCTGGAGATGTACAGTTCCCTTGTTTCCCAGCAGATAGGTATCTGGTATTGGAAGCTTAGGTTAAGGAGAAGGACTCCTAAGACCAAGGTCTTGTGCAGTTGGGTACCAGGTTTCCTGTGCTCAGTCTCTGTTGGTGTTGTTGGCTGCAAAGGCATGTAAGTTTCCCATCTGGCTCAGGCCACTCTGGATATGTGCAACATGGATTTCTACATTGTTCTGAAAACAACTAAAGAAAGAAAAAATAAGGTTAACTATCACAAAATTAAGAAAAACAAAACAATTAAATTTATTATTATTATTGTGTGTGTGCGCCATGGCATAACTGTGGTAGCCAGAGGGTAATCCTGTGGAGTCTGTTCTTTCTGTTTCACTTGGGTTGTGGGGACCGAGCTCAGGTCTCCAAGTTTACCCACTGAGCCTTTGACAGCCCTAAAATTTATTCATTTATTATTGCATGTGTGCATGCAAGCACCTGTACACATGCCGAGGTCAGCAGACAACTCTGTTAAGCTGGTTCTCTCCATCCACCTTTATGTGGGTTCTGGGGACTGAACTCAGGTGGCCAGGCCAGCAAGGCAAGTACCTTGACCTGCTGAGACATCTCATGACCTCAAGGAAAGCTTTTTTTTCTTCTAAGGGAGGATTAATTTTAGTTAGTAAACAGCTGATTCTTAGAAAACAGCTAAGAAGATGCCTTCAGGAAGGAACAGATCTGTGTCGGTGATTACGGGAAAGACACTTGGGAGCAAAGAAGGGTGAGGACACTGCAGTGAGGAGACACTGGGAAGCTCTACAACAAACCAAAAACCAAACACTGCGTGAAATATCTGTTCTGTCAACAGAATGATCGTAAAAAAGAATGAAACACTTTTAAATATATTTAAAGGATACACAAATACGCAAAATTCTTAAAACTTCTAAGAAATCACTATGAATTTAACATATGATGATTATCGTATGCCTGAGCAATTACCTGATATTAGAAGCATCTATTGTATTCTTGATGTCATTTAATGAATCTGTGAGTGATTTGAATTCAAAGGAATTCAGGTCTCCTCCCTCTGCTAGACACTACAGGGAAAAAAAAGTTTCAAAATTTAATTAAATTTTACCTAAATATAGGCATAAATAGGAACAAATTAATATAGCTTGCTTAGTATAAAAAAACCCATAAACCTATTTTCTCTGAAATTTACCTTAATTTGTAATAAAATAGCTGTAAGCCTGGCGATTAAGTCTGTCAGATTTTCGTTTTCAACGCAGGGCTGTCCTGAGGAGGAGTTGGCTTGCCGAACAATGTCCTGGGCTTCTTCCTCACACCTGCGTCTCAAGTCCGTTGGCTGATCAGCAGGCTGGAGCCCCTGGTCTGGCGCAAGCTGAACATGAAGGAGTAAACATGAGATCCACTCTGACAAGACTGTGTATGTGGGGGCCCAGATGTAGCATGGCCTACACACGGAGGTCAAAGGGCCACTGGGGACTCAGTTCTCTCCTCCTGCCACCTGGGAGCCGGATAATCCTGTCCACGCAGCTGTGTGAGCTGTCCTTAGACTGGACTTGGACGTTTCTGGCTGGAGTAGCACAGTGTGATGCAGAGTCCTTCTCTGCATCACTACTGAAGGCACCCAGTGTGCATCTGTTTCATTACTAGTGAGATATATTTCTCTGCTGTTAAGCAGTGAAGTATCTGGCAGATCTCCACATAGTAAAGATTTCCCCTTTGTAATTAATATTCATGAAAAGACTTTGAGGCTACATAAAGCTCCTATATGGCATCACACTTTACCAGTTTGAGCATCCAATGATGAGCCTTGTTTGTGTCAATCATTACTATGGCTGTTGTCAAATGTTATGTTTATGTATTTATTTTGTTTTTTTTTTAAATTTATTTTTATTTTAATGTACATTGGAGTTTTTGCCATGGGTGTTGGGTCCTCTGAAACTGGCATTACAGACAGTTGTGAGCTGCCATGTGGGTGCTGGGAATTGAACCCCGGGTCCTCTGGAAGTCGGTGCTCTTAACCTCTGAGCCATCTCTCCAGTCCTATTTTGATTTTTTTGAGACAGGGTTTCTCTGTGTAGACCAGGCTTGCCCCAAACTCACCGAGACCCGCCTGCCTCTGTGTCCCAAGTGCTGGGATTAAAGGTGTACACCACCACTGCCTGATGTTTATTTCTTTATTTTTAATAATTTATTTATTTTTACGTGTATTGGTGTTCTGCCTGCATGTTATGTCTGTGTGAGGGTGTTGGACTCTGGAGTTACAGACAGTTGGGAGCTGCCGTGTGGGTGTCAGGAATTGAACCCAGGTCCTCTAGAAGAGCAGTCAGTGCACTTAACTGCTGAGCCATCTCTCCAGCCCCATACTTTTAAATTTATTGTTATCATTACTATATGAGTATGTGTATGTGTGTATGTTTTATGCATCATGTGCATACAGGTGCCCAAAGAGACCAGAGGCATCAGATTCCCTGCATCTGGAGTAACAGGTAGTTGTGAGCTGCTGAGCTGGGTGCTGAGAACTGAACCCAAGTCCTCTCCAAGAGCAGTAAGTGCTTTTAACCACCAAACCATATCTCCAGCCCCATGTGTCTTTTCTTGATCATTCTCTACCTTTATTTTATTTTATTTTATTTTGAGACAGGGTTTCACTGTTTTAGCTCTGGCTATCTTGGAACTCGTTTTGTACACCAGGCTGGCCTCGAACTCACAGAGAGCTGCCTGCCTCTGCCTCCTGAGTGCTGAGATTAAAGGTGTGTGCAGCGCCACCGCCCGGCTGCAATAAGTGTACTTAACTACTGAGTCAGGAGCATGCCAGCTCTTCTCTGGTCCCATAGCAACATAGTTCTGTGTGAAAGGTCCCATAAATTATTTGGTCAACTTCCTAAGAGTTGGAATTTAAGTGTTTTTAAAATGTGTGCAGTTACTAATATTGCTGCAATGAATAATCCTATTCTCTAACACCTTAAAAATTTGTAGCTGAAATATATATAAATATAGAAAAGTATCAAATCATAAAATATGAAAATTATTGAGTTCTTCCAAGTTAAACATGCCTGAGAAATGTGTGACCAGCAACTTCCAGGGCTGCCTGGCAGAGGGCAGCCCCAGCCCGATCCAGCCTCATAGGCTAGTTTGTGCTGGTGTCTGAATACTGCAAAATGGAATCATATATTTTTTATTCTATTGCGTCTGACATTGTTCAAAGAATTGCACAGTAACTGAATTCTTTAATTCTCATTGCGGGCAGCACTCCACTGTGTGGTGATGCTGCACCAGCAGCAGCAGCAGCAGCAGCAGCAGCAGCAGCAGCAGCAGCAGCAGCACCACCACCGCCACCACCAGCACCAGCACCAGCAGCACCACCACCAGCACCAGCACCAGCACCAGCACCCAGCTTCTTCTTCTTCTTTTTTTTTTTTAATTATTTTATGGCCAGGCGGTGGTGGTGCACGCCTTTAATCCCAACACTCAGGAGGTAGAGGCAGGCGGATCTCTGTGAGTTTGAGGCCAGCCTGGTCTACAGAGCGAGTTCCAGGACAGGCTCCAAAGCTACATAGAGAGAACTGTGTCAAAAAACGAAAACAAAACAAACAAACAAAAAAACAAAAAAAAATTACTATTGTAATTTATGTGCATATTTTGGCTACGTGTGTTTATGTACACCACATGTATGCCTGATACAGATCAGAGTATCAGGTCCCTTGGAACTGGTGTTACAGATGGTTGTGAACCTCCATGTGTGCTCTGGAGAAACAAACTGGGTCCTCTAGAAGAGCAGACAGTGCTTTTAACTACTGAACCATCACTGCAGCCCCAAGTTTCTGATTTTTAAATTTTATCTATTTATTTATTCTGGCATCCAGTTTCTGATTCTGGGTGGAAATAAGGAATGAACATTCTAGTATATTCCTTTTGGTAAATATGTGTTCAACTGTCTGTGTATACTAAGGAGAAAAACTGCCAAGTCATAGAGCTCTGGTTTATTATTTCTTAAATCAATGCTCTACTTCACAAGCTTTGTGGAAATCAGCTCATTTCACTTGAGTGGGAAGGAAGCCTATCACAAATGTCCTTGGGGATTACAGAAACTGAGGTGTAAGCCCCATCTTTATGTGCCATTTTGTTAAGAAGTCTCTTAAACCCTGTGGTCTATACTTCTGGATAGTTGCTAGTTAGGGCAGGAAATCTATTTTTTTGAACAAGTCACTGATAGACAGGTAGCAGACGGCTATCACGAAATTAGAAATAAATAGCGATGCAGCCTAGCACAGTGGCATACAGCTGTAATCCTAGCACTTAGGAAGTGGAGGTGGGAAGTTTGGGAGTTCAAGTCCAGCCTGGGCTGTAGAGTAATACCGTATTATTAAAACCAAGGGACTAGGAATATAGCTGAGTGGCAAAGAACTTACCTAGAATATGCAAAGCCCTGGTTATGCCATGACTGAACACACGAAGGGGGACAGGAAGTGGGGGTGTGAATGAGAATGCATGGCTAAAGGAACAGCTGAGGTGACCCCAACTCACTCTCTCAGTTCAGCTCAAGTAGCTAGATATCATCATCTATGACAGATTTTTGGGACTTACCAATATGGTGACGAGAATCTCTATCACAAATATAGGGGGCTTTACTAGAAACACAGTTTCAAAGAATGCAAAGGCAGGAACATGCTAAATTCATCACAATAATTTAATACTTTGTAGTAAGAGATTTAAATTTTAGGTGATGATTGAACTACTCTACTATTTATAATTACATGTGAATGAAAAATTCCCCAAACTCCTGTGACCTGTGTCCCTGAAATCTAAGATTCACAGTTCTAGACAGCTGACAGAAGGAGGAAAGAAAACCACACAGGGTACGATTGCTGAGATGATGCATGCTGTTTCAAAAAGGGAGAGTTCCAAGACAGCCAAGACTGCACAGAGACCCTGCCTTGAAAAACCAAAAAATAAAAATAATAATAATAAAAAAATTAAAAAAAAATAGAGCATTATTTTTGCAGGTTTTCAGGTTTGGTTCCCAGCACGCACGTGGTGACTCACAACCACCTGTAACTCCAGCTCCGGGGAATCCAAAGCCCTCTTCTGACTTCTGGAGGCACTGGGCATGCATGTGATGCACATATATACACGCAGACAAAATACTCATAAATGAGATAAATAAACCTAAGGGAGGAGGCTGGAGAGACAGTTCAGTGGTTAAGGGCACTTGTTGCTCTTGCAGAGAGTCCAATTTCAGTTCCCAGCACCCTGTGGTGGCTAATAACAGTGTGTAACTCCAGTTCTAGAGGATCTGACACCCTCTCTGCCTCCACGGCACCAGGCACACACACATGGTGCAGAAGCACAGTCACAGGCCAAATACCCACACATTTAAAAAAACCACAGTAAACAAAAATACGGTTCTGGGATAGTGCAATTAAGAGTAACTGTTCTGACAGGAATGGTGGTGCTGTCTGTAATTCTAGCACTTGGCTAGAGGAGGCTGAGGCAGAAGAATTCTGAGTCCAAGGCTAACCTAGCCTAGGCAGCAAGATACTGTCTCAAAAACAAACAAGGGACTGTGGAGACAGCACAGTCACGACGTGCTAGCAGCACAAACACGACACCTGAGTTTGATCCTCAGACCCGTGCAAAAAGCAGGCGTGACCGTGTGTGCTTGTAATCCAGTGTTGGGGAGGCAGAGAGATGCCTGGTTAGCGAGCCCTGGGTCCCAGTGAGATCCTGTTTGATAAAACAAGGTAGACAGTAACTGAGGAATGACGCCTGAAAAGACTACTGACTCTGGCACCCATCGGTCCCTGCCCCCAACAAATGAACAGGAACACAGCCAAGATCACACACACACACACACACACACACACACACACACACACACACACACACGGCACTATCAAAACACAAAAGATAATTATTTTTCTGGATTCTGAATTCTAAGGTTTTTTTTTTTGGTACAGCAATATCATTTGTAATTTAGTAACTGAAAATTGACAGTTGACTGTATATAAAGTACTCTTAACACTGATATGAGTAAATATATATAAATTTATATATATGTAAAGTATAGTCTGCTAAAAGGCCTTTTAAAGATCCTGGCTTAACTTAGAGCCTGTAAGAGGTGAAGGTAAAAGCATTAAACTTCAAATAATAAAACATGAAGGGAAAGTAATTCAAATCAGGTGGGCATGATGGTGCACACCTTTAATCCCAGCCTGGGAGGCAGAAGCAGGTGGATCTCTGTGCGTTTGAGGCCAGCCTGGGCTACACAGTGAGTTCCAGGTCAGCCATAGCTATAAAGTGAGAGCCTGTTTCAAAAACAAAAAAAGAAAGCAATATAAACCACTCACCTCATAGCAATACTGCTGAACTTTATGCAAAACTTTGTTTAGGTCCTTGTTCAACTGCTCAAGCTCTAGAACAATTGTTGCATATCTCCGTTGAAATTCAATACCAATGGGCATGGAATATGATTTCTAAGAAGAAAAAAAAAAACAGATCTTACTAAGGTTTTGTCTTGTTAACAATGCAATTTCAATCATCTAAAAGAGATGTAAAACACCCAGCAGGTCATTACATTAGCCTGTAGTCGGTGATACTGTTCTTACGTGATAACGGTGTTAAGTGTTATCAGGAAACTGTTCTTGTCCTTAGGAATGCATGATGTCTGCCATTTACTCTGTTCTTTCATATTTATTTGGTTGCTTTAAATTATGTGAGTGTGTGTATGTACATGTAAATGCCAGTGCCCATGGAGGCCAGAAGTATAGGATCCCCCTGGAGCTGGAGTTGCGGTTGGTTGTAAGCTGCTCAATGTGAATGCTAGGAATTGCACTTGGGTCTTCTGTAAGAGTAGTATACACTCTTAACCACTCAGTCATCTCTCCTGCCCCATTTACTTCTTTTAATGGAGATTTTATATACAGAGAACTTTAATGAAGCAAACACCCCTTTGACACCAGAGATGGGGCTCCAGGATTTGGTGTTGCCCACTGGGCTCCAGTCTTGCTTTGATCCAGATTTCCATATTATACCCCAGTTCTTCCCTTTAGGAACACTAAGTTGGAAATATGTAATTTGCTTTTGATTTTACAAAGGGTTACAATTAAGAGATTGTCTTGAGTTTCAGAAGAGACTTTGGACTTTGAAATAGTGTTGAGAGAAGACTATGGGGACTCTTGAAGTTGGTCTAAATTCATTTTGTATTATGATATGGCCATAAACTAATTGGGGCGGGGAGAAAGGAATGTAGTAGTCTGAATGAGAATGACCCTCACAGGCCCTAGTTGTTGGCACTGATTAGGAAAGTGTGATAAAGAAATATAACACTAGAGGTGGGCTTTGAGTGTTTCAAAACTCCATGCCACTTCCAGTTAGCTTTCTCTACTTTGTGCTTATGGCTGAGGATGTGAGCTCTTGGCTTCATGCTCCAGCCACCAAGAAGGACTCTTAATCCTCCAGAACCATAAGCCGAAATAAACAACTTCTTCTGTAAGTTTCCTTGGTCACCATGCTTTATCACAGTAACTGAAAAGCACTAATACAAATAATCCAGAAGTAGGATTTTGGCTATAAATATGGCAAGTAGCCTTCCAGTAGCTGATCTTCTCGCTGAAGAACGTATGAACATTTCCTTGCACACTAACCAATACGCTATACCTGAAGATGGAGAGTTATATGGTTAGTCTTCACACACTGTAATTTTTAAAAATATTTTATTTATTTATTTGTATTTTTATGTGTATGGTGTTTTGACTGTGGTGTTATGTCTCTGCACTACATGTGGCAGTCCCCATGGAAGTCAGAAAAGAGAACCAAAGGAATAAGGGGCACCGCTGTAATGTAGCATGTCAACCGACCGGGTATGCTTTAGAGGGAGTGGGAAAGAGTTCTGTCAGACAGTGAATGAACTCCCTAAGTGCTAGAATGAAGTCACACAGGTGTAATTTCACGCGGGGAAGCTGAATGTCATAGGGCTGGGGTACAGCTCAACAACAGAGTTCTGGCTAACAAACGTGAGGAAATGGGTCCAATCCCCAGTATAGGGGAAATTGTACCTTTGGCTGTCCTAGAATATGCTACATACTCCAGGCTGATCTTGAACTCAGGAAATCTGCCTGCCTCTGCCTCCTGAGTGCTGGATTTAAAGGAATGTGCTACCATGCCTGACATTATCATCTTGTTTTTTAATTTTTTTTTTTTTTTTTTTTTTTTTTTTTTTTTTAAATTTCATGGGTATTGGTGTTTTGCCTGGATGTATATCTGTGTCAGATCCTCTGGAACTGGAGTTACCAACAGTTGTGAGTGGCCATGTGGGTGCTAGGAATTGAACCTGGGTCCTCTGGGAGAGCAGTCAGTGCTCTTAACCCCTGAGCCATCTCTCCAGCCCCTAATGTTTTTGTTTTAACTGAAGTTTAAATATAAAATTGCACAAACATATACAATTCAATGGATTACTGCAGAGTAATCACACCTGTGTAAAAACATGTCAAGAGAAATAAAGACACCTATCTATGCAAAGACTTATACACAAATGTCCACAGCAATTTGAGAGAAATTAGAAATGGGAAAAAATCCAAGTGCTCATCTGTAGAGGAATGGATAAACTGTGGTATGCTCATAAAGTGAGGTGCTATTCAGTAGTTAAAAAAAGGAACTTGGGAGGTGCAGCTCAGTGGTACAAGTGTAATGCCCTGGATTTGATCATTATTAGCATTGAAGGAAAAAAGCAACTGTGTATTCTGAATCCCGTCACTAAGTATGTGTATCTCAAACTTGTTTTGCCAAAACCAGGTATGAAAAGAACTCAGGCAGACTGTATGATTCGATTTATACAAAATTCTAGAAAATATAAACTAATCTTAACCCATGATGACAGGTAGCATTATCAATGGCTGCCTAGAAATCAAGGAGAGATTACCAAAGGAAATTTTAGAGTAGCAATAAACAATTTTCTTTTTTAGCAGTGCATATGGTAATGGGTTCACAGGCATATGATCACATTGTAATTTCAAGCAAGTACAGCTGACTGAGCATCAATTCTATCTCAGTAAAATTAGACACAACAGCCAGGTAGTGGTGGCGCATGCCTTTAATCCCAGCACTCGGGAGGCAGAGGCAGGCAGATCTCTGTGAGTTCGAGGCCAGCCTGGTCTACAGAGTGAGTTCCAGGACAGCCAAGGCTATACAAAGAAACACTGTCTCAAAAAACAAAACAAACAAACAAAAAACCAAAACAAACAAAAATTAGGGAAATGAATGATAGGGAAACCCACCTAGGCCAATGAGGACAATACCAACTGCAGGCCACAGGAATATATCATAAGAACTCAGCTGGTTATGGCAAAGTCACTACCTGGAGGAATCAGGGAATTCCTCCAGAGGAAGCCAAATCCCAAGGAGTTTTTGGTGTTACTTGGCTTGTTACATATCAGCTGTATTCTGTTATGGAAATCATGTGTGCCTTCATAGTTTTCCCAATTGACTTTTCCCTAAGAAGGGCTAATAGTGTGGACTGATCACTCTCTGGACATACACATTCCAGGTATTTGGAGAACAGCATCAGGAAAGGCTTTCTCTGGAATCAGATATCTCCCTTGGCCACTTTCAAGGACTAGCAGTAATAACAGTCCACATGCAAGTCTCCTGATTTAAGGTAAATTCCACAAGGAGACACCACCTAGGTCAGGTGGATGTTAAGTAATAGCTGTACACAATTTAGCTCGGACCCTCCTTTCTTACAGCCTTACTAACTTTATAGACCTTTAACTCCTTACCTGACCACTTCTAGGAATATTTAGATAACCCTCTGCACTGCTAGCTATGCTCAGCCAGAACCCCAGTTCAAGCCTCCCTGTAATTATCATCATTGGCAGCATCCGGCCAGGTCCATCCCCAGATGGAGGAAAGTACCTTATCAGAGATACCTCTGTACTTTCTAAGAACAGACTTAAGCATCCAGGCTACCCATTTGAGAAGGCCTGGCGGATGTGCCAATTAAGCTTTACTTCCTGCTTTCCCAAACCTTACCTCTAGTTCCAGATCTCCCTTTAACTATCACCAGAGGCATCTAGCTGTACACAGGTTACCTAGCGACTGAGCACACTTTCCCCCACCCTGCAGAAAAACGGCAGATAGCTTGGACAGATAGGAGCCACAGGAAAAAAGAAGACAGTTTTATTTTCTCCCATTGACCTAGCAACTTATAGATTCTTAACATTTTCTACTATCACGTTTAAGACTATAGTTGAGCACATAAGATTCCCTCTTCTTAGATATTACCCGAATTTAGCCTTTAGTTAATTCATTTCCCCATTGGTCACTTCCCTTTGGGGTTGCAAATGATAATTAACGGTTATTGCCTCTCAATGTGATTCTTATCACCCCTCCGTTTGACCCTGGAAGCCTGGCTTTATATACCAGGACTTCCGAGGCGCAGGGGGACAGAGAAGAGAAAGGAGTATGGAAGAACTAGTTGGGTAAGAACTTGTGAGGAACAAACTGAGATGGGGAAGAACTAGATCGAAGGGCTAGAAGAGAGTACTAGAGGAATGAGATGGAAGATGAGGAAGAGCCAGATGGGGAAGTACTAGCTGGGTAAGAACAAGCTGAAAAGGACCCAGATGAGGCAGAATTAAGACGAGAGAATTAAGATAGAACTTAGAGGGAGCAGTAGATAAACAGAGAGAAATCAGGCAAGA
>CABHPH010001219.1:5950-26814 GCA_902168325.1 Peromyscus nudipes | reverse complement strand
CTCCGTGTGAGGACCTGGCTTATCCTATACCTGCAGCATCTCCGTGTGAGGACCTGGCTTATCCTGTACCTGCAGCATCTCCGTGTGGGCCAAATTCTTGCCGTACTCTCGGCCCAGCTGCTCACTCAATGCTTGCAACTCTCGGCCAAACAGGATGATCCTTTCTGTGGCAGCCTGGTTGCCCCCGCAGAGCTGCCGCCGTGGATGCCCATCGTCTGCACCCAGAGGTCAGTAGAAAACACATTAGAGGGCGGAGAGGGAAGAAGAGGAAGGACCCCATGAAGCTTCAGCTTCTGCCAAAGGCAGGCAAGGGCTAGCAGAGCAAGCAGGTGGAGCAGCTACGTCCAGCTGGCACACAGACCAGAGGTGGGGCAAGGCTTGGAAACCCCCCTTCCCACCCTGCATGGAGCTGATGAGGGCCACATTCTCAAACTCCCTGTGGCCTTTGAAGGGTCTTGGCAGCAGACATGGCCCTTCCTTCACACTGGAAGCCACCTCAAGGACGCATCCAGGAATGACTAAGAAAATGGCGGACTCAGTCCAGCTGCAGTCTCTCAAGCTGCCAGAGCCTGCCATCTTAGCCCCTCTTAAGAGGAAGTGGGCATTAGGACTGTATGTGGCCCTCTCAAGGAACATGGGGCTGGGTCATACTAAGGAACAGTACTTACCCATGCTGGACTCATCTGTCTGCAGGTCTTCATGCTTGTAGGCACCATTGACGATGCGTGTGGATATGCTTTCCAACACACCATTGGGATAATGTTCCGCCTCCATCTCCATTTCACTGTCACTGTAAAGAAGAGTTGAGATGAGTTGGGCCTCTATCCAGGCTTTGCTTACCATCGCTTCAGGTAAACCGAAGGAGTTTACCTGAGGGACCATAATGGGTCCTACAACGGCATCAAACTGAAGGACTGCCAGGAGCATGAGAGGATAGATAACCCAAGCCTTCTAGGCTCCAAAACTCAGCCCTACCACAGTTATCTCCAGGTGCTTGTTACAGGATTCCTATTCTTGTCCCAAAGCTGCCCCTGTGACTCCTCTCGGTAGCTCTCTTCTGAGCTGACACATCTCTTCAATATATCCCTCTCATCCCTACCAACTGAAATGACAGGGACCCAAACTAAGGTCAGCATTTAGGCATGCCCAGGACCTGCTGAAAGCCATTTGGAGCTGCAGCCTACAGCCCAGGCCACCTGGCTATCCACGAGCCTGATTTCATAAAAAACTCCCGAGCTGTAGACCCTAGGGGTTCTAATAGGCCCAGCCTCCTTGCAGAAGGAGTCCCTGTGTAGGCCACCATGTTCTCAAGTCTGGCAGGGTCAAGGGAACTGAGCTATATCTTGAATAGGGACAAAAGCCAGAACCAGTGTTTGGCCTGACCTTTGAAGAGGCTGCAGTCCAGGCAAGACCTACAACAGACGCGAGGGCAAAGGGCAGAAGGCAGCGTTTCAAAGGAGACTGCCCAGTGGTGGTCCAGTGGGCAGGACGGAAGTGGAGTGGAGAGAGGGAGCAAGACAGGCACCTGGTCTCCTGGTTACTGGTGCTGCTGTGGGGCTGGGACTTGGTGGAGTCTGTTGAGTTGGACTCGGAGTAATTGATGGAGGACGGGGAAGAGGAGGACGAGGAGGACGAGGACGAGGAGGAGGAGCTGGGTGCGGGGTATTTACTGTGGTTCTGTTTGTTCTTGGTGGAAGCAACGCCATTGCTGCAGCTGGGACTGTCTGCTCCTAGAAGCCAGGTGGGTCAGAGAAGGCAGGTCACAAGTGGGCCCTCGGGATTGCCAGAGTGGCCTTTTCCCTTCCACCCAATCCAGCAGTCAGTCCTAAGTCTACCACAAGGAAAGGTAGGTGGGGCGGCCATTCTTCTCCACACCAGCTCATCCCAGAGAACTCTGAAGAATGGCTGACCTGTGTTGTGCATGTGGGAACTACTAGGGCCGTGTCGGGGGCTGAGGCTGGGGGAGCCAGGGTAGCTGTCCTGGGACTTGGGGCTTCGGGAGCTCAAGCTGCGGACCTCACTGTCAGTGCCGTTCACCATCTCCACAAACTGTCGACACCTGTGAAGGGAGCAGAGAATTGACACTCTGGGCTGGCCCAGGCTGTGGGCTCCTGTTGCAAGCCGAGGGCCAGGCTCTGGAACCTGTAAACCTGACTTACTTGAGCATAAAGAGCAGATTGGGGTTGTGCTCCAGCAGCCCAGGGTAGAAGCGTTGGGTTGTTTCAATAGCTTCACCCACCCGGCCTTCCAACACCAGCTTCTGGATTTCTGTAGAGAAGAGCATGGCTGTGAGTAAGGGCTGAGATCCCCTCCATATCCCTGGCTTGAGTCAGGTGGGCTGGCTCTTGGCATGCTGCTAGCTGGAGAAGCTCACAGAAAAGGCTGAGAGAACTTGGTTGCCCAGGACCACAGCAGAGGCTGCTTTGGGTCAGCTGTCACGGAGTCTTCAAGAATATGAGGGGAGAACAAGAACTCAGAGCCTAGAGGTAGGTGAGTCTGGAACTCCACTCCTGCAGGGCACAAGAAGCCAGGGAACTAGCTAGTGAGGAGAACCCTGGCTGTGAGATCATGATCTTGGGCTAAGGTCCACATCTTGACAATCTGTAGATGCTGCAGTGTGCTCTATACTGGGAGAAGAGGTAGTCTACCTCACACTGGCATCTCTGATGATGGTACTTCTCTGGCCGTCAGCATCTTGCTACTCCCTTCTCACTCTTGCCCTGATGCATCTTGCTGTGAATGACTTCTGGGTCTGAAGCTCTCTCATTTATAGACTCCAAGTCTAGGATAGGATACCTTTCCATCTGTCTGGTTGAACACAACTTCTCTAGGAGACCCAGACATGGAGATGACAGACTCAGAGAGACAAAGGCAGGCATTCACAGGCACATTCATAAATATATCCACTCACCCACATTCTCCTCTCCTCCTATCTTATACTGTGTGGGTTCTGTTCTCTACCCTATCTCTCCTTCCAGGAAAGGGTTCCAAACACACAGAATACCAGGAGTGCTGCCTTTAGTCAAGAAAGAATAGGTTGTCTGCAAAGGGTAGGACCAGAGGCAGGGAGCAGGGAGATGGTATGACAACAGCCAGAGAGCATCAGCTTCACCCTGTCTGAGCACCGAGTCCCCTCTCTGGCCAAGAACAAGCAGAACTATTAAACTTGAGTAAGTGATGGGAAAGACAAGGTGGTGGTGTAGTAAAACACAAACATTCCTTTTGGAAGATCATGAATAGGAGGCCAAGTAGAACCCAGGATTCAGGGGGCAGGGAGAGGAAACTAACATGGAGGAACAGAGTTCTGTCATGCCAGGGCCAGGCCTGTACCTGCCTTTCAAGTGTGTTACGTTAGGGACGCTGCTCTGAGACCTTCTGGGGCCACTGGCTACCCATGTGGCAGTTGTATCTTAAATGGAGGACAGGAGCAAGCACTGAACACGCAAGCTGGTCTCCAGGATGCTAAGGACAGGGTTAGACTAGACTTCTGACAGGCTAACGGGAGTAAGCGACAGATTCAGGGGCAGGTAAGGAGCCACAGGGAGAGAAAAATTAACCTTACTTTGTCTGTTCTTTATGGATGCCTGTTCTTCCTGAATTGTGGTCTCAGTCATTCGGGCAAAAGCTGTGGCTGTGGCACAATACCCATGATGCACCAGGTAAGACGAGACCATGCTAGAAAAAAAAAAAGAGTTCAAGGTAACACTCAAGAACCACATTTCCCATAAAGCACTGAAGGGGGACAGACTACATACACCCCTGAGGACTCCCGTAAATATACCTTGGAGGTGTGACCTGGAAGTGGATAAAGAAAGTGAAAACTTCCCTCAAGTACTCATACTGTTGGTAGGAGAGCGACTGTCACCTCTGTGCTCACAGGCCACAGGAGTGGCTACAGTTAGTTTTCTGAGATACGTTGCCCTCACTCTCACAGAAATGGCTGCCTTCTAGTAGACTGCAGCAAGTCCAGATCTGGTCAATGAGCTTACCTCAGGGCTGCCTAAAATGGCAACTAGCCAGGCAGTGCGGCAGCTGCCAGGAATCAGAGGTTGCCCGGCACACCCACACTTGACAGAAGTACTAAACTTAAGCAAATAGTGAGAAAGGCAGGGTGGTACTCCGGGGCTGCCTGGACTAGGCAGAAGTATCTTTGTCCCCAGTGAGCCCGCCAGCTGGTAGCACTGGCTCTCAAGCAGCAGTTCTCAACCCCTCTGGGGGTCACACATCAGATATCCTGCATATTGGATCTTTACATTGTGATTCGTAACAGCAGCAAATTTGTAGTTATAAAGTAGCAACATGAGGAATTGTATTTAAGGGTCGCAGCATTAGGAAGGTTGAGAGCCACTGCTCTAGAGTAATAGGAGATTAATCTATGGTCCAAATTAACTCCATGACATACCATGTATCAGGCGTCCAAGAATTCAGGCTGATTTTGCTGGGAACAGACAGGCACAGCATGGCCAGTAGGAGCACAATCTTTGTGGAAGGGCATGATGTACAACAATTTAACCCCATCTAAAGCTGGCTGAGCAGTGCTATATGTATGCATATGTGTACATGTACAAAGATGAGCTCTTATTTATTACTCATGTGGTTAGGAGATGTATGGGAAATGTTCTGAGGCTGTGTGCAACTTTGGCTGTTTGTCTTCTTATGTTTTAAGTGATAAATAAGATAATACAAACAGCCGGGCGGTAGTGGCACACGCCTTTAATCCCAGCACTCGGGAGGCAGAGCCAGGTGGATCTCTGTGAGTTCGAGGCCAGCCTGGTCTACAGAGCGAGATCCAGGACAGGCACCAAAACAAAACAGAGAAACCCTGTCTCGGAAAAAAAAAAAAAAAAAAAAAAAAAAAAAAAAAGAAAGATAATACAAACAAAATGCTTGGCATATGATCATAAACAGAAGAGCAATGTATTTTGAAAAAAAAAAAACATGGTTCAGATGAGCTCATATGAACATCAGAAACCTCTAAAATGTACTTTCTTGGGGCTGGAGAGATGGCTCAGTGGTTTAAGAGCACCTGCTGCTCTTGCAGAGAACCTGGGTTTGGTTCCTAGCACTCATATAGTGGCTCATAACCATCTGTAACTCCAGGTCCAGGGGATCAAATGCCCTCTTCTGGTCTCCACAAGTACCAGGCACACACAACGCACATAATACAACTGCAGGCAAAGCACTAATTCATAGAAAATAAAAATAAATAAATAAAATATAGCTTCTTTGACTTAAGAATACTGTTTAGCCGGTCAGTGGTGGTTCATGCCTTTAATCCCAGCACTCAGGAGGCAGAAGCAGGTGGATCTCTAAGTTCGAGGCCAGCCTGGTCTACAGAGTGAGTTCTGAGACAGGCAGGGCTATACAGAGAAACCTTGTCTTGAAAAACAAAACAAAAAACACTGCTTTAGAGGATACTAAGGAAGTAATTTTAAGCATTTATTTTATTACTATTACTATTATATGTATTTGAGTGTTTGCCTTCATGTATGCATTTGTACTGTGTGTATGCCTGGTACCTGCAGAATACACAAGAGTATCAAATCCTGTGGAACTAGAGTTACAAATGGTTGTGAGCTGTCATGTGGATTCTGGGAACCAAACACAGTTCTCTATAAGAGCAGCAAGTGCTCTTTACCTCTGAGCCATCTCTCTAGCCCTGTATATATGTAAATTTCTTTATTATGAAAGGGTTACCTATCCCAGCAAAAGACACAGGGGCTGGGGATTCAGGTCAGCAGTACTGTGGCTGCCTAGTATGTACGAGGACCTGGGTTCTACTGCTGTCACAGAGGGAGGAGGGAAGGGGAGAATGATTAATACTTGAGTCTCACCAGGGGAAGCCAGTCAGACATGAAGCTGTCTGTGACAAATCTATCTCCAACATAACCTAGCCATTTCCAAATATTTATAAAATAAAGCTATGTGAATAACAGAACACAAATTATATGCAGCTCTTGGTAAATACTGCATAGGACACATATAGGCACCATGGATACATGCATATAAACAAAAACATCCATGTGCTGTGCCCGACCCTAAAAGTAACTCCATCTCTTCTCCTGCCCAACCAGCAAGTATACTGTGGAGAATGGCTTTGCTCTGGCCTTCAAGGAAGTACTTCTCAGCTGCTGGGCTGGAAACCAGAGATAGTTATGCTGTTATTCCCAGGTCTGGCTACCTGTACCTCAGCCCTTCCTTAAGTCTATCTTAGTTAATCCCTCAAGAAAAGAAGGCTAGCCGGGCGGTGGTGGCGCACGCCTTTAATCCCAGCACTCGGGAGGCAGAGCCAGGCGGATCTCTGTGAGTTTGAGGCCAGCCTGGGCTACCAAGTGAAAACCTGGACAGAAAAAAACCAAAAAAAAAAAAAAAAAAAAAAAAGAGAGAAGGCTGAATACTGGGGATGTGGCTCTGTGATAGTGCTTTCCTACCATACACAAAGCTCTCAGTTCAATTTCCAGTACCACAAGAGAAAGAGAACCAAGGAGAAAGGCTGGGGAGTTGGAGAGGTGGGGAGGTGGGGGCTAGAGACCGACTGAGACTGGATGAGAACCCCCTCCTACCCCTGGCCCCCTGGTGCCTTTGCAGAACAATGATCAAGGTTAGCAGAAGCCAAGTCCTTCCCTACCCTTGGGAGCCAAACTCACATCCACCTCCTAACAGGTGGACGAGTAATGGTCATTGCTTCACCCAGGTATGCAGTTGATTAGTGAAATAAAGACCCAAACTTGGGCCCCTGTTGGATCTCAGCAACACTGGCTTCCAAGACAATTCAGACATTAACTAGCCAAGGAGCTTGCTAGGCTGATCCTAAGGAAGACTTCCTGATACTGCTCTGCCATGGACACAGGGATACTTAGCTGGATGCTGACCCTGGGAAGTGATTTCAAGCCAAAGTATGGCAATATAGATTTTATTTTTAATGGTTTTTTGAGACAGGGCTTCTCTATGTAATCCTGGCTATCCTGGAACTTGCTCTGTAGCCCAGGCTGGCCTCAAACTGAGAAATCTGCTTGCCTCTGCCTCCCAACTGCTGGGACTAAAGGCGTGCACCACCACACCTGCCCTGTGCTGGTGATCTTGCACACAGGAGCCTTGTGAGCTGCCTGAGGGGAAGTGTTTTTTTTTTTTTTTTTTTTTTTTTCTTTTCAGAGCTGAGGACGGAACCCAGGGCCTAGCAAGCGCTCTACCACTGAGCTAAATCCCCAACCTTTTTTGTTTTTTTTTTTTTTGAAGGTTTGCTTTTTTAACCTGTTATTATTTTTAATTATATGTATGTATTCAGTGTATGTGTGAGTTTGTGCGACTGAGAGAGGCTGGAGATGTCAGATCTCCTGGAGCTGGAGTTACAGGTGGTTGGGAGCCCCCTGACACGGGTGCTGGGAACTGAACTCAGGTCTTCTACAAGAGCACTGTGTGCTCTTAACCACAGAGTCTTCTCTCCAGTCCCAGGCAAGGTTAACTAGGAGCAGCTCCAAAGTACAAAGAGGGAGACAGCCGCTGATGAGAGGGGAGCAGCAGCTGGAATTGTCAGCAGCATCTGCAGGACTGCATAGGCCTACAGTACCGTAAGGCCAAGGGGAGAGAGGACAACACTCACTTCTGCAGCACCGCCTGCCACTCGCCAAGCCGGGCACTGATGGGGAAGCCGTGCACAGTGCCCTGGACTTTGGCGCGCCATTCCCGCATATAGTCCTCGATGTCAAACAGGAAGGGCTGCTGTCCGAAGTTGGCGTCCACAACCTCCCCAGGAGTCTGCAGGCCTACGGTGGGGTAGAGGCTGGCCTGAGGGGGAGAAGGAGTGTCAGTCAAGCCCCAAGAGCAGCAGGTCCACAGGGCTTCCCTTCACTTCCATGATTCCCACCAGCCAACACTAGGGCTACAAGAGAGTAGCGTGCCAGAGGCAGCAGGGGGCAATCACATTCTGTCTACCTCCCTAGCAGAAAAACTACACCAAAAGCTTCAAGGGAGAAGAAAAAGAAAAGCAAGCAAGGCTCAGTATGGAAAGTCTTCTATTCTGCATCCAAGGCCACTGTGTCCCCAGGGCCTTTGAAAAGGTCCACAGTAGCAGACAGGACCACACACCACTACACACACACTAATAAAAACGTGCTACGGGGTGGCTTATGGCTTCTCCCAGAAAGAGATGCAGGGCCAAGGATGGCCTTAGCCACCAAGAAAAGGTACGTGAGGGGATGGGGTGACATAGGAAATGAGGAACATAGAGGAGAATAGCCAAAGGATTTGGTGAGTTGCTTCTAGAGCTGGTAATGGAGAGAGGGGCTGCTCCTATTCCTGTGAAAGGCTTACTCAGCAGAGGCCTTCTGGCCAGTGATGTATGGAGCTCTCTGCTTATACTACCCACTTCCATGACCAGCTCTAGTCAGGTCACGTCCTCATTCAGTGCCTCCTGTGGCTCCTACTGCCAAGGCCCAAAGCTTCACCCACCTCCTCCCCATGCCACCAGACACCATTTCCCCAGGAACCCCTATCCACCTTTTTTTTAAAAAAAAAAAAAAAAACTAAAAACAAAGAAAGGGTCTCTCAGGTTGATCTCTGTGAGTTTGAGGCCAGTCTACTCTACAAAGTGAGATCCCGGACAGGCTCCAAAGCATCCTGTCTGGGGGTGGGGGGTGGGAATAGGTCTCATGTAGCCCATTTGGCCTCAAATTCACTATGTAATTGATGACCTTGAACTGGCCCTGCTGCCTTCACCTCCTAAATTCTAGGATTACAGGTGTGCCCCACCACCTCTGACTCCCTTGAGCCCTCTCACCTTGAGACACTCCCTTGAGACACTCTCAGGTGATGGGTCATTTACAAGTTCTTCATATGTTTCTGGGCACATGGGGTTCAGCCCACCATGAGGTCTAAACCCACAGACTCTCTACTTCCCTTCTTCTCCTCCATCTTCTACACCGCAGGCAAAGCCCACAGGGACAGTCCCCAGTCTTTCCAGCACGTGACAGCACACTGTCCACACTCACGTCTGTTCACTTCATGTCATGTCTCCATACCTAGATGCTTCCCCAGCCAGAGTCAGAATTCTTCTAAGTCTGCTCCCTTTGCCTAGGACAACAGCCCCTTTGTGGGGCCTCCGGGTAGGAAGAAGGATTCTGATACATAGACAGGAATTTCAAACATGACTGTGGGTACTGCAGTTACGATTCAGAGGCCCCTCAGATCACAAATACACTTCTGGGGCAAAGTGGGATACCCAGGATCCTAAAGCAGCCACCAAAGTTGAGAAACTTCTCCTCCTCAGAACCAGCCAGGGCACACAGACCCATGCAAGGCTCCCTCATTTTGGGTGAAGGCTCTGCATGTGGCAATGCCTGAACCACTCAGTAATGGGATGAGAAGGTGGGACCGAGAGTCCCAAACCACGCTGACAGGAAACCCCATCCCTTTCTAAGAACAGAAAAGCCTCTACAACTCATCTCCCAGGCTTAGCGGAATCCTGAATGGAAGCATTCTAAAGTTTCTAGGGGTGCTGGCTTTCCTCAGGGATCTCTGATGGGCCTGTATAAGGACCTGGTTCCTAAAAGTTCAGGAGCAATCCCTATATGCCACACCCCAGTTCACTGGCTGGAAGTCACAGGTATCTGATTCAGATCAGCCTGTGCCATGGGGTTACCCTCATTCCACCACCATTCCCTTATCCCCACCCACCACAACTGCCTTAGAAAATGCCACAAATTTCTGTCACCTGCTAAGAGACGTGGAGGAAGACCAGGCCTTGCTGAAGAGAGGACGGCCAGCAGGTAACCCCTACTGGCACCCTCAAGCTGGCAGCACATCACACATCCCTGCTTGGGGAAAGGGCCAGACTCCACACCCTGCACTTGCAGGTACCACCACCCACCCCAGGCAGCCCTCAACAGCCCAGGAGGAGGAAGACCCATTAGTAGTACTTACCGGGAGATCTGTGAAGGCTATACCTGCGGGGAAGAAACGACAGTGATTAGGCCATTAGAGAGGGATGCCTTGGTCTCCATGCCTCTGTGAACTCGAGGTGCAGATGGTGGCCAAACATGTACTAGGCCCTGGTAGTTTTAGGCCTGGGCCCTCCTCTTGCTGGATAATCCAACCAAAAGGGAAACCAGAATCTTAGGTAATTAATTGCCTATAGTTTTTCTACCTAGTAATATATCACCTAAAGCTGTTCAAGCCTTTTGATCTAAAAGGTCTTCATGGAAACCTACTGTGTGCTCTCACCCTGTATCATCTATTACCTGATCCACTCCTCATGTCAATTCCTTGGACCAGGCATTCTGTTCATTCTCCCATTTACAGGCAAGGAAAAGAAGCGTTGGAGGTTAAAGGCCTTGCTTTGGTCACTGAGATGTTGGTGGTGGTGGATCTGCACACAGTCCCAGTCTGAGTCTAACAGCCCAAGCTGACAGAGAAGTGCAGGCAGGGAGGGTGGCAGCTGCTTCTGGTTCCAAGTCCTCAGAAGTTCCTTATTTTCCAAGCGCTGGCTGACATTGGCCTGTGCATCTCCAAGCCCTCCTGGCAGGAGTGGGAAAGGCTCTCTAGAGACTTCACTTTTGAGCTGCAGTAAGGGGGGAGGTCATGCAACCCCAAACTTATCAGGAGACCTGAGCAATATCCTTAGAGTAGTGCACCAGAATGTGAGAGCCAAGGAAGCCTCTTCCAAGACCTCACAGACGGCTTTTTTAGTCAGACTGTCATCATCTTGGACTCCTCAGCTTTTGGCGTTAGGGGTATTCAAACCACTGACTCCCTGAAGGTCCCAAAGGACTTTCTGAACCCTCATCCAGAAGGAAACAGAAACTTGGCAAACACACAGTGAAGTCTGATGACAGCCTTAGGAAGTGTACATTATTTCTCACACTAGTTCACAGACTAAAATCCAAGGTAAAGAGAGAGAAAACATTCTTTGCACAGCTACTTTGCTCTTCAATGAGTGAAAGTCAAAAACCTTATTATGCTCTACTGGCCTAAGGCCACTTGTAAGCCTCACATATAGGGTCAGAGTCACAGCACCAGAAGCCCCTCATTAAGCTGCCCTTGTAGATCTTGGAGATCTAAGATGTTACTCCCCGGGCTCGGAAAGATGCTCAGAGGACATTAAAAGGGGGACTCCTGCTCTCAGTTACTGCCATGTGACCTTTGGCAAGTTACCCAAAGTGCTCTAGCCCATCTGAAGAAAGGGTAATACTAACCCTTTACCGCAAGGGAAAAAAAGAAACAAGCAAACAAAAATGAGACAGTTTATGAAAGCTGCTTCATACACCACAAAGTCTAGTACAAGTTGGCTGCAGTGGGCTGACTACACAGTGAGAAAACTGCCACACTCTGGACAGAGGCTGACCCACTCAGACCTGCCCAACTCTGCCTCACAACAGCACCAGGAAAGACAAGTCCTCGAAGGGCTTTCAGGACAACAAGGAAAAGAACTAATCTCTACTGCACTGTGGGAGGAAACACTGCTCCCTGATGAGGCCCTGTGAGCCTCACCAAAGCTACTATGATAGTAAGATTTGTGTAGACCCACAGGAAGAAAGGCCAGGCAAACAAGATAGCCAGACTTGCTGATAAGAAGAACCCTGGATCGAACAGGGTCTGGGGTCCCTGAAGCTGAGAACAGAAGACCATATGGGACAGTACAGGACCACATGAAGAAGAATCTACAAGCACACAGACCACTTGTGAACCAGATATCAGTCCTCTGTCTCTACTATCTTATAAATAGCTGTTGAGGAGCCAGGTCCAGTAAGAGGACTGGGGAAACAGCTATAAGCCAGCTGGCCCTCCAAGTGCCCCTGAACACAGCAAGAGATACTGAATGATGGCACACAGGCTTGAGTGCTATGACAAAGAAAAGAACCAGGCAGGCCACAAGTAGGATATGTAATTCTAATTCCCTAAAGTGGATGGGATTAGAGCTGAAGCATATTAATAACAATAAGATGGCACATGACATGGGAAGATTCACCAAACATCTATCACTCAAACTTTATGAAATTCCATGATCCAGAAAATGTAAAAGACAGGACCTACTAATTTTCAGTTAGGTCTCAAAAATATACTTGTGGACCAGATGGTAAAACATGAGCTTCAAGCTAACATACCTGATTCTTTCTCCCCCCAGTATTAAGGATGGAAGCCAGGGCCTTGACTAGGCCAGGCAAGTATTCCACCAGCTCTTTTCATTTTTTAATTTTAAGACAGATTCTTATTAAGATGCCCCAGCTGGCCCTGAGCTTTCAAGCCCCCTGCCTCAAGAAGTTGAGATTACAGCCTGTACAATCAGACGGAGCTTAACTGACTCTTTCTTTGGCTTTTTTGTATTTATTTTGCCTTATTTTGTGATACTAAGGATTGAACTTAGGATCTTGAAGAATCTAGGCAAATGCTCTACCACTGGACTACATCTCCAGACCACACATCTGGTTTTTAGTGGTTGCTGTCTATCTAGGCAAGCTTAACTACACGCAGAACTCAAATTTTGGCCTTTTCCTCTTCTAATATGTTACTGAATATCTTCATTAAATGATACTTGTTTATCATACTTTGGATTAACAGAAGTTTGAAATTAACATCAAATATTAAGAAATAAGACCATAGAAGCTTTTTTAAAGGATAGAAAAAATAGGCAATGTACTACCACATCAAGTGCAATTAAACACGTAGAGTAAGTCTTTGCACAAGGTCCATAAAAAGAATTCACTAGGCAGATGAACACCAAAAATGGCCTGAGGTGACCAGCTAGCAAAGAGTCTGAGGCCCTTTGGTGGTCCTAGCACACATCTATAGGGCCCAAAGGAGGCTCTAAATATACAGATACTATAGGTACAGCAGAGCAGTCTCCCAACCTTATTTATATCCACAACAGACACCATGCTGTAAGCAAGATGGACAAGCTACAGGGATAGGAAAGATAAGCACATGAGGGGCAGGACTGGGCCTGGCCGCAGGCAGGAGGTGAGAGCACACAACAAGAGCCCTGGATTCTGGCAGCAGATGAACCCAAAGTGAGGAAACAGCTGGAGTCAGAAAGCAGAGTGAGGAGCAAAGAACCTCCCTGAGATCCTGCCAGCGGGACACCAGCAACTGCAACTAGGTGATGGTCAGGAGAGTTCCTCCAGATGTGCACCAGGGGAAGCTCTCCCTCTGTGACATGTTCTCAATCACCCATCTTCCCTTCCTGCTTCCTCTAGGCTGTAGTGTACGAAGAATGGCTGAAGAATGTTGGCTCTTAGTTGCACATCCCCAGTCAACAGCAAACCTAATTCCCTTAGGGCTCTTGATTCTGGCTGGCTCATCTCCTAGAAAAACCACTCATGTGGAATATTTCTTTACACTGTGTGAATATATGTCACTATGATTGGTTTAATAAAGAAGCTGACTGGCCAATAGCTGAACAGGATAAGGTTAGGTGGGAGAGCCAAACTCAGAATGCTGGGAGGAAGAAGGGTGGAGTCAGGAGTCTTAAGAAGATACTGAGAGAAGCAAGATGGACATGCTGTATTGAGAAAAGATACTAAGCCACATGGTTAAGCATAGATAAGAAATATAGGTTAATTTAAAATGTAAGAGTTAGCTAGTAACAAGCCTGAGCTATTGGCCGAGCATTTATTATTAATATTAAGGCTCGGAGTGGTTGAGAGCAGCTGCTGGCACAGTAAAACTCCACCTACACATACAGGTTGTAGGAACAGTAGCCAGATATTTACTGCCCCAAAAGTCAGCAGAAGCAAGGCACCCAGTTTCCATTTCTGCAAAGCTTGGTGGCCTGGTTAGTAAGGTGCTGCAGGTTCTCTTCTTGGGAGAAGCAAAGTATGGTCAGAGCAGAGGCCCTTGCAAGGCAGGCAAACCCAGCAAGTAAGGACCAAGTTGGGACAGTGTGGCCATTTACTAGTCCCTTTATCTTGTGTATGTATGTATTCATTTGAATAGGGACACACATATGCCACAGCACGTCTGGAAGTCACAGGACAACCTTGAGTAGTTACATAACTCAGGCTGGCCTTTAGCTCATGGAAACCATCTTGCCTCAGCTCCTGAATGCTGAGATTTCAGGCATATGACACATCTGGCATGTTCTTTCTCTTTCCTCCCCCAAACCCAGTTTTGTTTGTATAGTGCTCTTATAGTCTAGACTGGCCTCAAACCCTTTGTACAGCTGAGGACAGCCTTGAACTTCTGCTCTTCCTGCCTCCATCCCTCTAGTGCTGGAATTACAGGCATTTACCATCACATACAGCTCAAGTTCTAAAGTTGAGTTTCTATACATGTAGAGAACACCTCCTTTCAAGGAGCGCATCAGACGCCCAACTTTCCCACTGCTATATTCCTTCACTCGACTAGTCCGGCTCCTTCCTCAACTTCCTCTTCTTGCAAGTGCACCCACCCCATCTATCCTGCTGGACCTCCATTCCCATTTCTCAGACCATCACTAGAGATTAACCTCCGGACACTTGCCTTTTCTCCTGGCCCTTTCCCCAGCTCCTCCTTCCAGTTCTCTCTGAATTTTTATTTGTAATTCTGTCAATGCTGCTTCACGTTAACCACGAACGGGCCAGAGTTCCGTCCCTACTTTACTTGTTCCTATCACTTTACCTTCTGTCTGGCAGCCCTCACCGTTACTTTCAGAACCCCACTATCAGAAGAACTGGCCAAAGCCTGGGCCACGTTATAGACATGCAAACCCTAATCTAAACCATAATCACTGATAACTAAACTTAGGGTCCTCAAACTTTTTCTCTATCAGGTACAACAGACAAGACAAGACAGGATCATGACCAGAACACTGTCCCACCCTCAGCAACCACCCTGGGCTTATCCAATAATGCTGCTGAAGGGACGGGTTAACAATGGGCATGCCCTGTTGCCTTCTATTCACCTGAAAGGGTTCCAATGGCTGGAAATGACTGCAGTTCCCCAGAGCTGTACAGAGGCTCCATGATACTACTTTGACTTCAAGGCCTGCCTTTGAGTTTCCCATTAACCAAAGTGGCTCCACAGGCCAGACCCTCCAAGGTCTCCTATGTACCTACCAAGGCTATGGCCATTCTTGGTGTAGAAGCAGGTGCCATTGATGAGGTTGACACAACAGCCGATCACATCCCCTGTGGTGAATGTGGGACCGTAGGGCTGACCCGTTCCCGAGGAGCAGAAGGAATGTCCATCATCGCCATGGTAACCATAGGAATGTTTGTCCCAACCTGTGGGGAAGAGAGCAGCAATAGCTGAGAAGAATGTACTTGACAGAAGGCTCTGAAGGTCTCAGTTATACTCCTAGCCAGCACTCAGGAGTATGGTCTTTCACAGAGATGCCTATGAACATGGTCTTGCTGAGCTGCACACACATTCTGACAGAGTCTACCAGATCATCACCTCTGAAGAGCTGAGGCAGGAACCAAAACCTGGAAAGGACTCACTAGAAAACAAATGCAAAAGGGGAAGCCTCATGAAGGAGGCTAGAACTTAAGAAGTCTATCCTGGTGGGTTGTTACACTGTTTTTGTTTTTCAGACAGTATCTTATAAAGTCCACAATAGCCTCAAACTCACTATGTAGCTGAAGTTAGTCTTGAACTTCTGATCTTCCTGCCTCCATTTCCCAAGTGCTAGAATTCCAGGAGAGTACCAGCATGGTCAGCTGTTAAAAATATGTATAAGTGTTTTAACTGGGAATAATTTAGTCTTTTCTTTTTGGTGAAACTAGAGATTGAACTAAGGTTCTCAGGAATGCTAGGCAGGCATTTCAACATTTAGCTCTACTAATTCTTTTTCTACATTTTATTTCTATGTATTTATTTATTTAGTTTTCGTTGGTGGTGGTCTTTTTGTTTGTTTTGTTTTGTTTTGTTTTGTTTTGTTTTGTTTTGAGACAGGGTTTCTCTATGTAACAGCCCTGGCTGTCCTAGAATTCGCTCTGTAGACCAGGCTGGCCTCGAACTCCCAGAGATCCATCTGGCTCTGCCTCCTGAGTGCTGGGATTAATTTATATTGTATTTTAAGACAGGGTCTAAATTGTCTATGCTAGCCTCAAGCTTAAGATTCCTCTGCTTCAACCTCACCTGACAAAATCCTTCCTTTGTATTTTCTTCTTTTTGTGTTACGGCCATTGAACCCGAGGCTCACCTGTACTAAGCATATTACAATACTGATTATACTCCTGACTCCTCTTCCATCTTAGCAGTACAATTCAAATTAACTTCAGCAAATGCATATACAGCTGTGTTACCACCAAGACAACAGAATGTTGCCAAGTGTAGTGGTGCAGGCCTTTAATCCCAGCACTTCAGAGGCAGAAAGGCAGGTGGATCTCTGAATTCTAGGCCTGCCCGGTCTATTTAGGAGTTCTAGGCCAGCCAGGGCTGGCTACACAGTGAAACACTGTCTCAAATAACAACAGTAATTAAAAAAGGGGGGTGGGGCTGGTGCGATGGCTCAGCGGTTGAGATAACTTGTTGCTCTTGCAGAGGACCCAGGTTTGGTTCCCAGCACCCACAAAGCAGCTCACAATTGCTGTAACTCAAGTTCCAGGGGATCTTTCCCCCTCTTCTGGCACTGTACACATGATACACATACACATGTAGGGAAACACTCATATACATAAAATAAAAATAAATACGTTTTTGGTTTTTGTGTTTTTTTTTTTTTTTTTTTTTTTTGAGACAGGGTTTCTCTGTGTAGCTCCGTCTGTCCTGGAACTGGCTCTGTAGACCAGGCTGGCCTCAAACTCACAGAAAACCACCTGCCTCTGCCTCCCTGAGTGCTGGGATTAAAGGCATGTGCCACCACCACCTGGCTATGAATAAGATATTTTTAAACCCCAGAATGTTATGTATTTCCTCAGGAATAGCAGCTGCAGCAGCAGGGTGGTTCAGAGACAACACGGGACTTTCCTTTCCGGAAAGGGCAAGGTGCCATCCCCTCTGCCACTGAATAATTAACAAACGTCTACTCCTGGGAGTTTGCAAGGGGTGATGTGGAATGTGGAAGGACAGAGAAGACTGATGACATGTAAGTAAACAATCAAGTAAGTAAGAAATACCTGGTAGAGACTGGAGAGACGGCTCAGTGGTTAGAGCACTGGCCACTCTTCCAGAGGACCTGGGTTCAATTGTCAGCACCCACAAGGCAGCTCACAGTCATCTCTGGCTCCAGCTGCAGTGAGATCCAGTGCCCTTCTCCTGGCACTGCATGCATGTGCTGCACAGACAGCACATATCCAGGCAAACACTCACACACTGAGCAGAGTTCTACTTGCCAAGATCAGAGGGAAAGACATTTTGGGTAAAGGGAATACAATTAGTTCATCGGAGCAAAACAAATTTCCACAGGTAGGTAGGAGGATAGCAGCTCTCAAAATCCCTCCCAGCCATTGTTCTAACCTCAGAGAAGGTCAGTTTAGGAGCGCTAATAAGCAGGGAACAGAGATGAAAGAGAGAGCCTTGAGGAACACCTGTGCCTGAGACCTGGCACCTATTTGCCCTTCCAGAGGTCAGTGGGTCAAGCTGGTCAGAGATAGGTTCTCTTTCTTAATGCAATCAAAGTTGTCTGAGTAAAGTAACCCTATTGAGCGTCCTTCTGTCCACACAACCTAACATCTGGTTCGTGTAGGTGCTCAAAGAATGTTTAATAGGACTGAGGGTAGAGCTCAGTGGTAGAGTGTCTGTCTGGCACACATGAGGCTCCACATATAGAGACTATCAATGAAGTTGTTTTTGCACTTTGGAAAGAGACCTACAGTCAGGTGGCAGACATGACTCTGCTCCAGCAAACAGATTCATTCCTCTGGTTCTCCATTCCTCATCTATGAAACAAGGCAGAGGATGCAATGTCCCTAGAAGCTGGAGAGTCATCTATGGTGGTGCTAAGTCCCCTTCCTATTTAGGGGACCAGAAGTCATGCCTAAGTAAGCCCCCTCCTACCCAGCACCCTCTCCTTAAGACTAGTACAACTCTGCCACTCGTGCCCTGAAGCCAACAGCATGCACACTCATCCTTCTCTGGGTGAGTCTGGTATAAAGTTGGTATGCGTCTGGTAATGAGATTTGCCATTCCCACTACAAGACCACAGACATGAAGGTCAGTGTAGACTGATTGCCTAACATGCTTGAAACCCTTCTGGGTTTGATACCTAGCACCACAAAACAAAACAAAGACTAGAGACAGCTGCTTCAAAGGACAGCAGGACACAAGGGTCATAAGAGGGCAGGTGGGCACTACTGTATGGGTAGGCTCTGCAGGGAATCCCACCCAATCAGGTCTGATTCAGAAAGATGGGCTGGGGCTGTGAAAACAGGGACAACACTCCAGCAGAATGTCACCCAACTCACCATTCCTGCTTCTTCAAAGAAATCAGGTATTGCTGCTCTCAAAGGGAACTGATCACATGGGCACCCTAACAGAAAAGCCAATGTCAGGGTGCCCTGCCACACATCAGGTATTATCAGATGCCAGTAACACAAAGGGAGGGCAAGCTACATTCAGCCCAGGAGGCTCCATGTGTATAGTTTAGGAATCCCAGTACCACCCATTTCCCCTGACTCATCATCAAAACGGGAAGACCGAACACATAAGTACAGGGTGGCTGAGGAAGTGGTTCATTGTCTTGGCATCCCCAGAAACCATTCATGGGATATCCCAGAGGTGAGAGATTCTCTGTGGGAGTGCCAGGACTCCAGCATGATTGCTCTGGGAGCCCACCCATGCCATGCCCATCCACCAGAACACACCAAGGGCTTTAGTCTTAAAGTAACTGACAGTGGAAAAGGACTCTACTGCCAAACCACATCCTCAACGTATTGGGTCAAAACCCTGGAAGAGGGCCTAGGCTGTGCCCACTAGGTCTCAGTCCAACTTTGCCTATACAAAGGGGCCAGCCTACGCCTTACCCACAAAGCTAGCCTGAGCCTGGGCCTTCAAACCATTTATTTTGCCACATTCCACTCAACAATGGACTTTGGGGTCAGAGGACTTGATTTTATTTCAGTTGGGGTCTCACGATGTTGCCCTGGCTGATCTCAGACTCACGGGTTGAAATGATCTTACCGCGTCAGCGTTTGAGTCGGAATCCCAACTCTTCCACTCAGCTCCCGAGTTCACTCAGTGAATTTCTTTCAGGGATGGCATAATTCAGTGGGACTGTGCCTGAGGTACGATCCACAGGAAATGTTTCTAGTAAGGTTCTTTCCCCCTACCACCTTGAACACTAGCTTAGTAACCACACCTGGGTGCTCTCGACTTCTAGATCCCTTTTGCCCTGCAGTGGCAAGCCAGGGTCACCATCCACCTCTCTCAACAAAGAGCTTGACAGGTCTCCTAGCAGAAGACCCAGGCCCACTCTGTTCCTCGTTGTCCACAGTCCTTATAGAATACACAGCATTTGAGAGCCATGGCCAGTGGCTCTCAATTGCACCCTCAGGGCCTGTTGTGGAAAGGAATGTGCTGGGGGGGCTGGCTGGCCAGGGGTTTCCTAAGCCTCAGGCTCTAAGAAGACTGCCCAGCGTTCTGTGGACACCAATAGTAGGGCTGCCCAAAGGGTAGTCACCAGTGCTGAGACACTCCATTCAGAGGTCCGGCAGACGTGCTTTCTCTATAACCCTGACTGTCTTTAAAAACCTGACAGAACCACGGTGGGCAACAGATCAACAACGACTAACAGGAGAGCAGGAGAGGTGTGTTTCCATTCAGTAGATGCTGTGAGGTAACAGAACACGCCCATCACAGACAGCACTCTGCAGTCACACCAATCCCATGGCCATTAATCTAAACTTTGGGAATCTTGGGCCATGGCACCCTCAAACCTCTGGTAGCTGAAAGCAGAAAAGGAAACAGTAACAAAGGGGGCAGAATCTTCATGGGGGCTCTGCACAGAAACCATGTTAAAGAGGGAGAGAAAAAACAAAAACAAAAACTCTGCAAGTAGCTACTGACCCTGGGTAAGGTATGCCTCCCACAGGCTCCTGACCCTCCACTGCAAAGGGCCTGGGAGTCAACCAGAAGCCATGGGTCGGGCAAGGGAGGATATAGTCAGCACCTATATAAAAAGGGAGATTTTAGGACTGGAGAGATGGCTGGGCAGGTAAGAGCACTGGCTGCTCTTCCAGAGGACCTAGTTCAATTCCCAGCACCCACATGGCAGCTCACAACCTTCTGTAACTCCAGTTCTCTCACAAAGACACACGGACAGATGAGACACCAATGCACAGAAAATAAAAACAATTTATTTTTAAAAAATGGAAGGAAGAAATAAATCTGGTTTATGTCATCATCCTTGGTATTGAAGAAAGACCTAAAAATGTCCATGAGGGTCTAGCTAGGTCTGGCTAGGTCTAGGCTCAAATGGCATCTGCCTAACCTGGGTGAGTTAGTTTTCTACACCCCAGAGTCTAGGGAAAGCTGAGTTTGTCAGACATTGAACCATGTAAAGGAATAGGGATGGCACTGTTCTGTACAATAGGGGTATATGGCTTCAACTCCCAGACTCTAGGGTTGAGTCTGGCTTCTGCTCATTTCCCACAGGCTTCTTTCAAAGCTCTGGGGAGTGTTAATGGGTGGATGATGTGTAGGTAAAGCAGAAAGAAGCCTGACCTTGCATGCATCCCCAAATCCTAAGAGGTGTAGGTAAATATGAACAAAAGGCTTCCCCAAAGGTGGCCCAGACACCACTGTCTTTTGACAGAGATCTCTATATATAGCACTGGTTGTGAGGGTTGGAGCAGCAACTGGTCCTCACTCTGTTCTAGCCTGATGTGGCTCCAGCCTCATCAGAGCACACTGGAGAATCTGTTTTCAAGGGCTAACAAAACCAAATTTTAGAACTGGCCCTTTCACTGTCAGTAAAATCCCTTATCTCTCTCTCTCTCTCTTTTTCCCCCCCC
>CABHPH010001218.1:52509-80395 GCA_902168325.1 Peromyscus nudipes | reverse complement strand
GCCCCTCATTACCCCCACTCACGTCCAGTCTGTTCATGTAGATCTCATCCATTTCTCCATCATTGGGCGATCCCCATGTATTGTTTATCCTTGACAATAATTTTTATTAATGGAAAACATACTTTCATTTGTATGCATATAATATAATCTCAAAATAAAGTAAGTCCTTTCAGATCTTATTAGCATATAACATTTGTCAATTTCTCCTTACATTTGTGCTACAGATTTTTTTCTCAAATTGGTAAATTGATCAGTAAACAAAGGGAAAATTTGAACTATTAATAATTTTTAATAAAGATAACTAGAAGAAACTTACAGATAAGAAAAAAATTGATATTTGTCCTCTTTACTTCTTCCAGTCTGCCTCCCTCAACAACATATGTATGAGACAGAGAATCCCAAATAATCACTATGCCAAACTGACAGCAATACATTTAAAATTAAGTAAGAGATCAATGATACTTTCTACAATAAATGTAAAATAGCCTATGTTATTTGCCAACTCTCATACTTAATGAACCCATGTACCTAAAATGCAGCTTCATTTATTAACTCAAAGCCACTTCTATTTCATTTATATTCTGTCTACTTCCCCAATGCCATGTAATTTTTGAAACAAATCTAATAAATCAACCTTGGAAGCACATACTGAAATATTTATGAATAAACTAAGCGTTATAGCCTATAGAGTGTTAAAAATCATGTGTATCCCACTAGCTTGCTTTTGTGCCTTTTTGTTCATGGTTTTGAAGAAGACTTAGAAACAAAGAAACAACCAATAAAGAGAAATTCTCTTCCACTCATTTCTGCTTTAAAAAAAAACAAAAAACAAAAAAAACAAAAAAAAAACATGTCCTTTCCTGATAACTTACTTTTTAGTCTCAATTTTTAATTAAAATTTTATTTATTGATTCATTTAGCACAGGTGCCACAGAGCACAGGTGAAGGTCAGAGAACAACATGAGTCAGTCCTCCCCTTCCACTGTGTGGGTTGTAGTGGTTAAACCAAGGTTGTCAGGCCTGGTGACAAATGCTTTGTCTTTATCCACTAAGCAATCCTACCAGCTCTTCTCTAAGACTGTTAATGAATGGTTTGCAACAAGAAAAATGAGGTTTACACTCAAAATTCAAACTTAAATATAATCACTTGCATGATTAATATTGTCTGTCAATTTGACAGGATGTAGAGTCACCTAGGAGACATACTTCCAGACATGTCTGTGAAGGTTATCTAGATTTAGTCGATTAAGGTAAGAAAGCCTGCCCTGATGATTGGCAGAGCCATTCCATGGACTAGGGCTTCAAACTGAATAAAAGAAAAAATTAGTGCTAGTGTTCATCCTCCAAAACTTGTTAAATGTGGATGTAGTGAGATCAGTTGCCTCAGTTTCCTGACTTTATGAATTTCTCACCATGATGGGCTAGAACAATGTATCCAAAAGGTGTAATGACACAATGACAAGACATGTAACTAATACCACACTGAACTGTATGCTTGAGAATGCTTATGCACATTTTATAGAAATCAAAGAGAGAATGTTTAATCTGTATGTTTACAGACTCACTGCATAAATAACCATAAATATAGGTTTCTCCTTTGCAGAAGAAACAAAAACACTGACCAAGAAAACCATCTGGAGATCCTAAAGTAAATATGTTTAAACTATTTTAACAAGATTATGCAGGGATTTTCTTTTATGAAGCATACAAATTTCCATGTAGAAATACCAAGGCTTTTTAATCCAATCTATCAGTCAGCATGTAGCTTAGGAAATACAAAATATCATAGAAATGATGATCACCAGAGAAAACTGCTTTGTTCCAGGCCCTGACAGACATAAATGCTAAGAGCAAGTCACTGTATACAGGGTTCTGGGTGCTAAAAATGGGGAGGGGCCTAGAAACCAACCTCCTTCTTGTCTCCAAGAAGTGTAGACAAGACCTCAGAACCATAAAAGCCTGATAATGAAGCAAAGGCTGACATCTCTTTTACTTCTTATAGAGTCCCTCAAGTGAGATAATTTGACAGCATTTGTGAGATTGGCTTATGGGCTAGCCCAGAGGAGTTATTTTTGCTGGAAAATTTGTAGAAGTACAGGATTTTATACCAGTTAGTAAAGATGACAACATAGTCTTGCTGAGGATGTCTTGCTCAAGGGCAAGAAAAAGGTCTATGCCAATGAGAAGCTGCAGGGTACAGCTAGAATATGGGGCAGGAATCAAGAGAGTGTACACAGGACTGGATGGTGATGTGTGGGATCAAGAGTGCCAGACAACTCCTGAGCTGACCATAATGAACTCTTCATCTCATTTTTAAGATGTAAAGAAGGATAACTACAGTCTGTTACAATTTATTATGTATTTCAAAATAACTGAAATATTAGAGCTCTCAATGTATAGCAGTGATAAATATTTGAGGAAACAGAAACATTAGTTTCTCTTATATGGTCATTACCCTTTGTCCTGGTTTCATTTATGTTGCTATGATGAAATGTTCTGTTAAAAAGCATGGGCTTATTGGCTGATGACCTGAGGTTGTAGTCCACAGCTGCAGTGAACTCAAGGCAGGAATTAGGGCATTGCATCCACATCAAGAGCAGGGAGGAAATAAACAAGGGATCCTTGCTTGCTCGTTATACTCTAGCTTTCTTCACTCATACACAGTTCAGGGTCTACCCCCTGAAATGGTACCATCTACGGTGTGCTAGTTCTTCCTAAATTAATTAACAATCAAAACAGTCTCCCACAGTCCAACCTGATCTAGATAATTCCTCATTAAAACTCTTTCCAAGGTGATTCCAGGTTGTGTCAAGTTGACAGACAAAGCCAACCAACAAGACCACTGTATACATACATTTAATCAGCATGCTGTGTCTCATAAACACATATAAACACTGTATGTCAATGAAAATATAAAAAGGAGCTGATGAGACAAGTAAGCAGGTATGTCATGTAGGCCTAGAAACCCTGAGTTATACATGTAAATTTGGTACTGGCATCACAAAGGTGTCTTGTGATCACCACATGCATGCCATGTCATGTACTGCACCCTAACTCCACACACAATAATGATAAAATTTTATTTTAATGTATATTTTAATTGTAAGGATTTTAAATGACTACATAATAAAATGTGTATCAGAAACATAGGTTAAACTAATTACGGTGGCACACGATATGATATAAATCCCAGTGCTGGGAGGAAACAATAGGAGGACTGAGAGCCTAAGGCCAACCTGGGGTATACAGTGAGTCTTTGTCTCAAACGTCATGGAAAAATAACAACAAAAGTAATACAAACCCATGTAAGATACACTGGATAAGAATGCTATTGACCTGGGAATAATTTCCTAAGATGCATAATTTAAGATCTTAGCAAGAATTCCAGGGAATCGTATGAATTTTTATAAGCATGATTGCTAGGAATATGGAAAAAGGAACAGTGTATGCTGGAGAAGTTGAAACATTACTAGTTCCTTAGAAGGCAGTAAAGAAAAGCATTAAAGCACTCTGTGAAGTAAGCACATCACAGTGGACATGCTATTTTCAGCTGAAGATCCTCCTAACAGTTATGTGTCACAAGAAAACCCACTAAGACTCATGTTCTAGGTCCAGAAGAAATGTGCTGTTGAGATAAGCACAAATGCAATTTCACCAACATGTTAAATGGTAGCCATATCTATAGATTCAGAGTGATGTTTGGGAAGATGCTTATAGCACTTGGCTCAGTTATAGTAATTGGGATGATGGGATCCCAACCAATGGAAAGCAAGTCAAAAGAGAAAATGTGTCACTGAGAATAACAAACCTGAAGGGCAAACAATGGTACCTAACACACAGGACACTACGAAAAGTGTTCCTGGCATGTGTCGACCCAGGAGTGAAGTAGACAAGTAACCAATGGGTGGCTGTCAGGTTGTACGAGCAAAGGAAATAAATGATGAATGGCAAGCAGGGAGACTTTAAAAGTCTCCATTAAAAAGTTGTAAGCCACTGTGTAATTTATAAACCTAAATGGCTTTTATCCCCATCTATTGAAACTTAGCTGAGTGTCAAGAACTGGAGGGCTCTGGAAGCCTAAGCAAGTGTACAGTGTAATAACCCCTTCCCCAGAATATCCTCTTGGCATCTCTTTGAGGGAAATATTCATTAGGAAAGAGTTCACTCCCACAGATTTTGAGGATTTTTGGACAAAACAGATTGATAATGAAACCTGAAGACACAAAGCATCAGGGTAGTCCTCTGTCACAGCTGAGCCATATGAGGTCAGATAATGGCAGAATCCTGACTAGTCTATACTACAGCAGGTCAGTAACATACTTTGAATATGAAAGGTTCATTTGTTGAAGACTTAGACACCAACAATAGAAACTCTAGGAGGTAGGTTCTATTGGAGGATATAAGTCACCAGGATCCTGTCCTTGAGGATTATACTTTGTCCTCATCCCCTTATCTCCCTCCCTCCTCTCTGATTCCTGACCACCATAAAATGAATAGCTCCACTCTACCACATTCCAGCTGCTATGATACTCTGCTTCATCTCAGGCCCCAAGAAATGGACTCAGTCAACCCTAGACTGAAACAGTGAGCCAAAAGAAATCCTTTCTTTAAAATGTGTCCCATGGGTACTCATTGCAATGAGGAAAACAGTGCCTAATATAGTCATCCCATTCTGCAGACCTGATTTCCCCTCTCAGAAATCATGGATAGAATTGGGGTTCTTAGCATATAGCACAACTTTCCTAATAGAGTCATGGTCTCTCCTATGGAAAATATAATCCTATAAGCTGACTGGAAGCTACTAAAGGTGCCTCTGTGGTAGAATATTGTTTTAAAGTGTGTTACTGTGTCTGCCCAAAACATCTGATGGTCTAATAAAAAGCTGAATGGCCAAAAGTGAGATAGGAGAAAGAATATGTGGGGCTGGCAGGCAGAGAGAATACATAAAAGGAGAAATCTGTGAGGAAGAAAGAAGGAGCTAGAGAAGGAGGAGGACTCCAGGGACCAGCCATCCAGCCACACAACCAACAACAGAGTAAAAGTGATATACAGAAATAGAAAAGAGCAAAATACCAGAGGCAAAAGATAAACGGGTTAATTTAAAGTTAAGAAAAGCTGACTCTTAATAAGCCAAGCTAAGGCTGGGCATTCATAAGTAAGAATAAGCCTCTGTGTGTGATTTATTTGGGAGCTGTGTGGCAGCCCCCCCCCCAAAAAAAAGGAAAAACAAACAACAACATGCCTCCACCCCACTAAAGTAGCAAATCAGAAAACATTATATCTTTGGAAGGGTCACAGTGGATGTCAGAAAGATTTCAAGTCTTTCTAATTAATTCACCCTCCCACCCTGTGAAAGCCAAACAGATCTTTGTAGATGGCTATAAGCTATCAAGATCTCAGCTAAGTCATAGCTCAAATCACAGCCACTTACCCTAACTTGGTAACTCATGTTTCATTTTTCTACACATCCTTGTACAGTAGCAGCTGGGAAGGTCTTATTGTACAGACTTACTCTTTTACAGAATATTTGGAGTTCCATGGAATCTTAAGCTACCGTTGGGTCACAGGTGCTTTGGTCTCCTTGTATCTAGGGCCTAGCAAAGACAGAAATAAGTCTCAGACATGGCAGCAGAAACAGATCACAAGGAAGATGTAAGGTTGCTTTTACATTAGAGTCCTACTGAGGACTTTGGGGGACTCAGTTAGCCACTGGTGAGGCTCACTAAAGCCCTACATTGAGAAAGGCATGGTAAACAAGGATGCAAACACATCAGTAGGAAAAACACTGGGTACTTTAACACTTATTGTAGCCAACTTAATGCCTACAATGGAGATCTGGGTCCACTTCTTTTAGAACTGAGACCATAACCATGTATCGATTTTTTTATTATAGGATTTGGATTTATTATGGGATACTTTGGCTTGCATGATGTTGATGGTAGAAGTATAAACATGGATTTCTCCGTTTGTAAACATCATGGCTTTGCCCAGGCAGCACGCTGTAGCATCTTACCGTTAAGTAAAGAGAATCACAAAACTAAGCTAGTGTTTTCAGTGTCTCTCCTCTTTGAAGGTCATGTCTGTACAGCTGGAAACTCAACCATGACATCTGTATAAACACTGACCAGCTGTTTAATCTTCTCTCCAGGGTCAGAAAGTGAATGAAATAAGCAGGGGGGGGGTGTTTTAGATAAACATCATACATTCAGCTGATGCCCTCTAATGGCCCAGGAAATGTGAGCCCACATTTTTCCCTATTCAAAACTTCCCAAATTTTTATTGAAGCTTTACAGAAGTACAGATTTCCACACCCATCCTTCAATCTTTGGATCCTTACCACTTGACAATATTCCATTTCCCACCTTGTACACCAAATCTGCACACTCCTGGTATCCTAAAAACCACACCTCAGCCCCATGGACACTTGACAGTTCAAGGTCATCGCCCCTTAATGCTGGAAACATACAACCTTCCCTCCAGCTTTGTCTCCTGGATCTTTGCTGTGCATTTCACAGATGAGGTTAATATAAACATTTAATACTCTTTCAAAGTCACCTACTTTATATCCTTGAAAAAATAGAAGCTTGGTTTATTTTTATTAATTTCTACCTAATTTTTATCATCCTGGACCTCAATATATACTGTATATTTGCAATAGCATTATAATACAGTAATTTTTTATTACTGGAATATTGGATTTTCAAGGTTTTAATAACGATTTTTATGGTTCAAACAAGAATTCAACAACAGAACCTATGGTTCAAGTTGAGTGGAGTTTGATTGAACAATTCTAATTCACATGGAGGAAAATTGTTGACTGCAGTACACTCAAATGGCAACACTTTCAAACAGAGCGTATACCCTGTGCAAACAGCTTGTTTCCAAAACTTCTCCAACTTCTGCTTAAGAGAGAAGTTCAAGGGACTAAGTAACTTTTAAGATAAAAATATTGATCTCTTAGGGAAGCACTTTTAAGCCCAGAAAAGACACAGCTTAAAACATCTGAAGATGCATACCCTGGGAATACTAAGTCACAGCATGATTAAAGACACAGTCTGATTGCTGTGTCTTTCAATGACAGTCATGTAAGGGACATGTGGCAGTGCTGACACCTAAATTCTAAGATACCTCAAGACTTGTGGCAGGCAGTAATCAAGAGTGAGGACACCTTCAAAGTTGCCATGGCAACCCCAGGATCAGACAGGATGGGAAAAGAGACTCTAACACTCATATGGGCCAAATCACTACTCCTGCAAGTCCTGTTTGGTCAGTAAACCAGTTAACTCATACGTTTTCCAACTTTTCTTCCTAATAGTTAATACAAGTAACACCTGTCACTCACGGTCATCTCCATAGCCTTGAACCAACTCCAAACAATAGAACAATACCTCAAAGTTAAGATGTTTTGTTAAAGTTGAAAGAATGAAGCTTGAACTGAAATATTTAACTAGAACACATTAAAATTTAGGCTTTATGAGAATTTACCATCTTTTTCCTTCTGTAAAGAACTAAATAAAATAATTAATTCCCATTCCCCTTTGAAGCAAGTTATGTGAATTCTTGTTGGCTTGTATGTGTGTATGGTTAATTATAAATGACTACTCACTTGCTTTATTCATAATTTGTTAGTAGAATAGAATCTTTTTGACCATCAATGGGTACCTCAAACATCTATTATTATCAATTCTTAATGCCTATCAAAATCCATCTAGTAACTTTAAAACCCACTATAAGCCCTTGGAACTCATGCCTTTCCTAACCCATTGGTTATGAGTGTGTTATGAGAACCTTCAGGATGTAGCTAGGGTGCATTAGGAATGCCAGCTTGCAAAAGCTGTCAGCTGGTGAGATCTGATCTAGGATATATTTCCTACTTACAGAATCATGGCCTGTTAGACCTTCACAGAACTCTTTTTACATAAAAAAGAGCTTCTTCATGCAGAGTGAGTGACTTTCCTGAATCCAAAATATCATTGTTAATGTACATAGTTAATGTACACCAGAAATGTGGACATTTGACCCTGGTAGATGACAATTTTTTTTGTCATTTCTGAATCATATCTAGAATCCTATGAGAAGCCTTCAGCATTAATGGGTGAGCTTTGGGATCATGATGGTCTTGACATGCTACAGAGATAGAAAACAAATTTGCCTTGTTTTTCTGCGCTATGTATGGCATAGAATCTGCTCACCTGGTTTTCTCAGACTAGCCTAGAGTGCCAGCTTTCTGGTGCTTTTAAATTCTGCCTGCTAATCCCTTCCTCCTCCACTTTTCCAAATCAAATTCAGACTTATCTCACTCTGTCTGAATGTGTCTCTTGATTGAGTGATGTTAGTTCAAGAAAAAACACGCAAATCAATTTAATGCAAATTCCCATTCACAGCCTGGTTGACCCATTGGGACACTGACAATAATAGATTGGAGTGCTTAATTCCTAAGGCATGTGACTCATGGAAGGCTTAGTAATCAATTTCCATTGCAGAGACTGCATAATTTGTCTTTGGTGCTCTTAGGCTCTGGAATACCAAGTGCCTCTTTTTCTCTTTATTTATTTTTTTTTTAAGGACTACACATCCTTTTCCAAATAGCAAAGCCGTTTCCATGTCTCTGCAATCATTTCCTTATCTAAATTTCCATATGCTGCCCTGGCAAGGTGTCCCACCTATGAAGGATTTAGATCAATAAAAATAATTGGCATGTTTTGCCTCTAGTTGCAGATGCCTGGAATAGATTACACCGCACTCTGGCAAACAGTAGCAAGATGAAAAGAAGGCTGCTCACTGCTCCATCACATTAGCTGTTAGCTCTGCAGCACAGCCAGTCGGGAGGAATCCTTATAGCCGGCGCTCTCTGTACCAGAAGCCCTCAACTTCTATACACGGAGGCAAAGGGAGGGCACTGCAGCAGGTGATAGGCAGGTTTCCTTTCCTTTTCAAATGGCGTATGTTTCACGCAGAGGGTGTCTACCTTTGCCATTCTTCTTAGTGTCTCTTTTCCTTTGACAAAGCATTATGCTGACGACAGATCATTCCCTGGGGGTTCTCTCTGGGGAAAAGTTAAGATTTTTGTCTAAATTCTTGAATCCACAGGTAAATTTTTCAGAAGTCAGCTCAGATGTGTTTGTAGAAGACAAGCATCTTTGGTCCATCTTGGTCCTTTTTCAAGAACCAAGTCCTTCGCACCAGCACTGATCTTTTCTGGAGTGGGCCCGTGTCACCTATGTCCTGCTGGTGGTATTTCTCAGTCTCACAAAGACGGCATGCACTGCCAAGCCATCTGTGGGAACTGGAGTGGACATGCCGTGTGGGGAACGGTTTCTGTCTCTTTCTAAGGAAACAGGAAATCCCTGAAGGGGCTGCTGCCCTTCCTGTACCTCAGCCCTCTTTCTTCTGCACACGCCCATTGTTGCAAACGAAGAAACTGCTGCTTAGAGGAAGAATAGGGTAAGACGGAATTGCTAGCCCACCTCTCCTGTTGCCTATTCTGAGTCAGTCTACATAAACTAAGAAATTTGAAGAAAGGGTTTTGGAAGTACTAAAAATTACATGCTTCTCAAATTTCAGTGGACCCCACTAGGAGAGAAAAAAAGTAACCCAGAATTAACTAATTCATAAATATATTTATGTCTATGGATTAGATCTAGATATGATGCATACAACAGACTAAAAATTTGTATGTAAACTCCCTCCTCATATAGTGAATATAAATGTCAGGGGATTTTTGTTTATTGACTTAGGATTTGGTGACAACATTCCTATGCCATTACTACATGTCAGGTACTGAAATGAAAATTTCCTATGCAATTATACAAATTATACCTATTTTAAAAAATCAATAAAATCAATAAAATTATACTATTTAACAACATTGATCTAATATAAATTTGCAACTAAAATTATTCTATTTTTAATCACATTTAAAATTTCTTACTTCCCAACCTAGTTCTTTGAAATGGAGTGTGATAGGACGTGATTTTTCATCTTAATGAATAACTAATAATAACTTTATTGTAATATTAAAGTGGAGTAACTTGTAAGCACATCCCAGATTGCACACAATAAACCCAGCATTGGGCCAATACACATGTTTAATGTAAGTGTAGTGTTGATCTCATGCACACTCTTTATATATGTGCATCATTTTAATGTATTCCATCCAGAAAGTAGTCATTTCTTATTATACTAAAAGAAAAATGAATAAACTTATCTTTCCTTTGAAACTTTGCCTGTAAAATAGAAAAACCTGAACACTGCATCACTAAAGAACAGAGACCCCAGAAACAACTAAGACACTAGAATTTTTCAGAAGGGACAAACAAGTTACCAAAAAATAGAATGAGAAACAGAATGTCTTTGAAACATCAGCACTAGACATCTGAAGGGAACAGAGCAATACCCTCAGGATTCTAAAGAAAGGATATTCTCCTTCCCTTACCCTTATACTACATCTGTGCATATATATATACATATATATATTTCACATACATACATAATCACAAATACATATTCACAAATATATATGCAGAAAACCCCAGATTGGAAAAGAAATTTTCCAGCCTGTCACTAAAATACACCTCACAGACACCTTTCCTCAGATGCATTCCATCAATCTATGGTTATAAACAATGATGACAACAACAATAAGATATATGGTCCAGGGAGGAGGACCTGAATATTGGAGAGCAGAGAAAGTCCCAAATGAGTGATAAGTCATGCCCAGAGAGTAATCTATGCTGCCTGGTACTGGAGAATAAGGAGCTGCCAGCGGCTGTTACTAGAAACAGATGACACTGAGAGATTTTAATTCTTGGCTTTTAGGAAAATATCAAATTGGTATTTCATTGCTCTTTTGAATTTTTTTTAAAATAGATACATATGGGGCTAGGCAGATGGCTCAATGGTTTAGAGCACTTCCTGCTTTTCCAGAGTACCCACATCTGGTGGCTCACAACTGCCTCTGACTCTAGTTCCAGGGGAGTCAATGCCCTCTTCTGGTTTCAGAGAGCACTTGCACACACATGACATGACCTCACAAAGATACAGACACACATATACACATATATAAATAAAACTAAAGATAAAATCTTAAAAATAAAAACCTAGCCATTGTACAAGAAGAATCTTAAACATAGTACTCTGTAGTTCATCAGAAAACAGTGTCCTGTAGTCATATTGAAAATGCTAGCTTTATTCAACAAAAGGTAAGTTATGAAGATTATGTTGAATATCTATGGAGTAAATGGAATAAGGCCAGTCAACAATAGATCTAATATCCTACCTGATGAATCAAGAAGAAGAAGGAAACATTATGTTCCTGTGCACAAGTAAATTCCAAATAACTCAGTTCAGAGTTAATGTTTCCCCTAGAGACTGACAGAGAGGGTCAGAGAAAGGATTTTTTTTTTCCAAAAAAACACAAGTTGGCCTAGTTCCATGAAAACTTTGCTTTGATTAATGTTTTATAATTAATTTTAATTTATGATGTTCTGATTGCAAGAATCCCCCAGGGACTGAGAAGGGTGAGTTTCACTGGAAACCACAATGTCTTAGAATTTGTAAATTATGACTGTTTTCCTTAGATATTTTGATAACAATGTTTATCCATCACGATTTGTTTTGTATGATTATCTGTGTGTTAGATGCCTCAGAACTAGTTATGAATAAACATTTAAGACATTCCTTCATGTGTAAGCGTCAAAATGGTTAAGACAGATTCAAGAATTGAGTTCATAAGATGAACAAGCTTGAATGTCCAAACGAGGTTAATAAGAGAATTAGAATATAGACATGACAAAGAGAAACAAGAAATGAATATGCAGCATTCTCCGGATCCAACTGCAGGAGACATCCCACCTCTAAGCAAAAGGGTCATGGAAGAAGGAGATGGGAGAAGCCACAAAAGCTAGGTAAAAAGATGTTAATGGAGTGTTCTACCTTAACACTTGGAAAACTCTCCGCCAAGCAGTAATAATTCAATAATCTAGGATTGACTACTTTAGTAAGAATCCATTCATATTAATTGGTTTTAAGAGAACATTTACATAATATGATAAATGCCATTCATTATCTATGTGTTGGATCTATAAACCAAAGCATGGAAGACTTAGTTATAATTTATTTTTAAATCAAGCTTTGACATTTACAATCTTTTCTGTAACTATAATTAACAGATTTCATAGGAGATGAAAGAGCCTGGGTAAATTTAGCAAATTCATCTTTTCTAGCAGATACAATAAATCCTGTCCTAATACTCATTCTTTTATTTCTTGATTTATCAGCTCTAAAGTTATGAGGTAAACAATAGACAATGTTAAGCTATTACTTCTTTGTGGTGGGGCTGCAGAGAGGAATGCTTGAAATTTCATATTTTTGTGTATTATTTGAGTAGTCAACCAATATATCCACATGGTAAAAACAGCTTTTGTGGGGAGACAAGTGAGGATGCCACTGCCCACCGGTGTGCCCTTTCCTCAGGGTTGGATGTAGCCATTGCCACCTTGAATTAAAGCAACTGTGACTATACCCACAAGACTCTCAGAAGATCTGAAACAAGGACTGTTATCATCCCTGTGGGAGAAGAGAGGAGACAGCTTCAGCAGGCTTTAGAACACCCTTCTAAACACCAGGCCCCCCTCTCCCTGAAATTACATATGAGTTTAGCAATCCATTAGGATGGAACTTTTCCAAACTGTAACAACCAGAAATACGTCAAAAAAAAACCCATTCCCATGGCATGGCTTTCCATGCGTAGCCCATGCTGTGGGTTGACACTTCTTTGATACAGTTGTCCAAGAGACTTCCCAGTGGTGTCGCTGTCTTTGAATTAGCAATCTTCCTGTAAGTTACCCATGAAACATTTATTCACCAAGCAGAACTTGGAATCTTCTCTTTGGTCTGTTGGTACCCTCTCTCTGGGGCAAATAGGCATTTCTCTAAATATCTCCAGGAAAAGTCATGAGACATAGACATAGGCAACTTCTTTGTCTCCAAATGGTTAGGAGTTTTCCAAATTCTCCCCATATCTGTGTCATTTTAGTCAGATCCTCAAGTGACAGGAGTAAATGAAAGACAAAATCCTAGACCTCTCTCTATTTAAACTCAGAGTGGCCAAATAATTTAGTGCATTGTTGAAGTCTGAAGTGTTCAGAGTATTTCAGTATTCATACCTAATGAGAAATCAATAAATTCTGTTCAAAAAATACATATGAGGTTTCACGTTTACACATTGCTTTGAGATCCATGTATTCCATGCCTGTTATTCTTTGGAAAGGTAATTAGACATGTTCCTTTGGAAAGGAACATGGTGTATAATGCAAGCAGCCAGAGGGGAAGCAGCATAGCCCTGTGTAACATTACAATGGACTACTGCAAACCTGGAAAGCATGGGCTTACTCTCCCTTCAATCACAGAAATCTGTGAAGTTTCTGTGGAGAATCACTTTCTCCTTTTAGTGATGGATATATAATCAGTATATAATACAATCACAGCAGCTCGTAAGCACAAGGCCCTCTCAGGGTCTGACGATGTGGATGTGACAGATGCAGGGCAGTCTGGCACCCAACTATGGTAAAAAGCTTTAGATTCTAGTTATAAAAACACTGTTCTCGCCATGAAGAACAAAACACAGCCTGAGAATGCTGCCTGTCAGCTCCCTCATTACCCAGGAGGCCTTCCTGCTTCAAGAGAATCAAGTCAAGAGTACTTTATGAGTGGAGGTTTATTTTTCTCATATGAGGACTGTAGAGGTGAACTCATCATTGACGATCTCAGGCTTTTTACTTATGTCTCTTTAATGCATTGGATTTTGCCCACAGGCTCTCAATTTGTGAAAGTAGGTGGCTCCCAGATAGCTTGTTTGCATTCCAGGCAGAAGAAATGGGGTAGGAGACGACTGTGGTTCCTCTGCCGAGAAACTTTCTAATGAAAAGGCTAGCATTTCTCCCCAGCTTAGTTGCTGAAACTGAGTCACAGCCTCTATCTTCCTTTGTGCACTTGCATTAATCTGAGGAAATGGGTCCATGGCTGGTTGAGACAAGCCACTATTCATTAACTGGGGTCAGAGCCTAACTCTCACCTCACAGATGGAGCCCTGTCTATTCAGAGAGGAGTAGATCCTTAGAAGCAAAAGGCTGTAACTAGGAAGCATCATGTCCTCTGGATCTCATCCCTCTAAATAAAGCTGATGAGCAAGTACCTCTCTCTATGTAAATGATCTGAACAGTTTTGCCTGACTTCCCCTAGTCTATCCTGTTTCACAGTTAAGTGTGCACAAATAACTCTCTAATAATGATTTGTCTTGACTTACTAACACAGAATGACATTTGAGAAAGAAAATCAGATGGTTGATAGCTAGCTGAGACTGACAGAGTTTCCTGGTGAGCTGACAGGATCTGAGGCAGAAAAACATAGGAAGAGGACTTAGTTGGAACTGTGCAGGTGAATGCAAGAGACACATCTTTTCTTCTCCCTAAATGAAAACGGAACCCTTGTAATCAATCTATCAATATTGATTTATAGATTTATAGACAGGTGGGATAACAGTGACTCTATGCAAGCACTTGCAACTAGCATTGCTTTGGAAATGGCATCCAATATTTAAAAAAAAGAGAGAGAGAAAAATGTGGTTATTTGATATAATGGCCCGGTAGGTATATCTACCACTAGATTAATTGTAGTTTGCTGACAGTGACTTTCTTTCACAATCTAATAGCCACCTGCTATAACTTTATATGTAAAGTCAATGAGCTCCAGTGTTTGAATTGTGAGCTTTCAAAAGCCTCATATGCAATATTTTTCATTACATTAACTTGTATGCATAGAGATAGAGTTTTTATAATGTAGGGTAAGTGTGGTCTTGCTTTTTGATGGAGTTTCAACAATAGGAGCCGTTTATTACACCCTCAAGCTACATCCCTATTGGAGACAGTATAGTAATGAGAATTTTAATACTTATTAACCTCATGAATTTTGCAAACTGATAAAATTGAAAGAAGAATATCTACTGTGCATCGCCAAGCCTTTATCCAATGGCTCTGTGCCCAGCATATTAAGGACATTACTGTCTCTACCACTAGAAAGAACAATTTTAAAATATTACTTTCTTTTTTTGACACAAATCCTTCCATCAAGTATCATTCTTCTCATTCAACTTAGATACACCTCTTACAACAAAGCCTTACATTCTTTAAATAGCAGTACACCTTGATTTGCCCATGACAAACAAATGTCTCATATTGGACAATGTAGGATCAAATATGGGCCTGATTATGTGCTTAACTTTAAACTAAAGGTAAGACAGAGGAGCACATGGATAGAGAATCTTTGTTGTGGAAATTCGTTCCACCAATGGTTTTGGAGGTACAAACCCTAGGACGTGGCTTTCTCTCTGCATATGTGACCCCTTAAGAGCAGAGCCAGGCGGTGGTGGTACATGCCTTTAATCCCAGTACTCGGGAGGCAGAGCCAGGTGGATCTCTGTGAGTTCGAGGCTATCCTGGGCTACCAAGTGAGTTCCAGGAAAGGCGCAAAGCTACACAGAGAAACCCTATCTCGAAAAACCAAAAAAAAAAAAAAAAAAAAAAAAAAAAGGAGCAGAGGGAGTCAAGTGGTGCACTCCCTCTTCGTGGTGAAGACCAGGTCAGGCGGTGTGAAGTAACATGTGATCAGTCCCCAGCTTTCCAAGGACTCTGCAACTGGATTTTCCATATCCTGTATTCACAAGTGTATTTCCCCATTTTGTATCTTAATAAATCCCTGATACCCCTTAAAAAGACTCTAGTGAATTTCACTTACAAGTCTTGGTATAAAGGGGAATGATATGATTTTTATACACTTGCTAGTGATTTTTAATTTTAATTTTGGAAGTAATGATATCTAGAGAAAATGGTGTTATTCTTTTTGAGATTCCTTTAGAAGCTTTGTAATTATGTAGATAATAGCAAGCTAGTAGATAATAGCTATATTAGTCATTTGGTCTTGGTCTAAGATGTCAATCAGAGATTTCATTCAGTCAGCTACTTTTTTCCTTATCAGAAGATAGCATTCCTTTATTGTAAACACAGTAAGACTTTACTCATGGCCCTATCAACATGTGCTGAGTTTCAGTTGGGGAGAGGAATGGGGCTCACATTCAAGTATAGTAAAGGCAACAGGGATTTACAGGCAAGAGCAGGTTGGAGGAGGGGTAGAAGGAGAAGAAATTACTGAGATAAGACATGGAGGGAAGAAGGATTCTCGAACCTGGGTGATCAATTACCACCTGAGGAGATGGTAAAAACAACTGCTCTGATTAAACATCTAAGGTCATCAGCTATCAAAGGTACTGAAATTCTTCCTAAGTTGTCAGCAGGTTTCTTGCTACAACTAGTTTGGGCGTCGGGGGAAAAAAAAAGAAAAAAAAAAAAAGATGGCATCAAGGTCAAGTCTTAGTCCAATAGAGGCCTCAGAGGAACAAATCAAATTTGTCAAGGAGAGTGCAATTTAAAATAAGAAAAGAACGAAAAAAAAAAAGGAAGCAAAAAGTGCTATGATCCTTCCTGATATGTGAGAAGGTAGACAGGTGAGTGCTGAGTGCTCCCATTTTCCACCAGTAAGGCAAGCCATCTTGTAATCTAAAAATCCCTCTCCCTGACTCCTTCCTCTTGATCCTCTCTAGACTGAACAAACTTAACATTTACTTAAGAAAAAAGAGCTCAAATAAGAGTCATGGCAGTTAACACAAACGGATGCAGGGCATATGGTGTGGAAGTGAGAAATGTCCATCCCTACATAATCCCCATGTCCAGGGTACTTACTAGCTGCCACAGTGCTTGCCCTCTACTTTCTTTTCAGGTCTTCCTTCCTGGTTTACTGTTTGCTTGCAAATACAGGATATAACTTTGTTGCTAGGGGAAAGAAAATGAATTAAGGATCCTTAACCAAAAGAAATAGAGTTAACGGGACCATGATATGCTGCATTCATGATCAAGTAGAAAGGTATTGCACTTGCGTTTGTTTCCACAAGGGCTCAACCCCAAGAGAACACTGCAGCTGTTCTCACTGCCCCAAAGCCCACACATGCCTGTTGACGTGGAGCTTGGCCTGCTGCAGTATATCCTTTCCTGACAGCCAGTTAGTTTGTGATGGTCAGCTGTGCACCAAGCACACGGTGCTAATGTAGAACTCTATGAGTGAAGAAGATCACTGTTCTTACAGGAAGTTGAGAGAGCGGGGCTGTCAATGTCCACTCCATACAGTCATGGCGCACTTGCCCGTTAAGTTTGCTTTATACAGAAGAAGAGGAGTATGGCAACTAGAGAGCAGTCTAATGTGACTGTGGGAGACCTGTCCTCCTTGTCAAGCCCCTAAGCAAATCTGCATTGCAAACCTCTTCCTGTTATCTGCTCAGCTACCTGTGGATGACAAAAGAGACTTCTCATTCTAGCTGCTTCATCAGCTCCAATGTTGAGTTTCTGAAATTTCCCAGACACTCACACAAGCTCACTTTTAAAAAGCAGTCTACTTCTGTTTCCCACGCCCCTGCCTAACTGCAAGAAGTTAAAGGTACAAAGTTGAAGATGGATGAGTGTCTTGGGGTTTCTTTTGCTGTGAACAGACACCATGATCACTCACGGCAACTCTTAAAAGGAAAACATTTCATTGAGGGGCTCACTTATAGTTTTAGAGGTTCAGTCCATTATGCCATCGTCATGGCAGGGATACAGGTTGGAGTGGTGGCTGAGAGTCCTACATCTTGTAGGCAACAAGAGGTCGACTAAGACACTGGGCAGTGTCCTGAGCATAAGAAACCTCAAAGCCCAACCCCACACTGAGATACTTCCTCTCCAACAAAACCATGCCTCCTAATAGTGCCACTCCCTATGAGCTTATGAGGGCTGATTACATTCAAACTACCACAATGGGTGAGATACATACTTTACTCACTTCCTGTAGCAGGTATTTGCAAACATCAACACTTATAGGGCCCATGAAGCTTTTTCTGAGAGGCATTCAGAATACGTTGTGGAAACTGGTTTATACTATAGTCAGCATAATGGGCTTTAGAAGGTCATTTAAATATATTGTGGATTTTAAAAATCAATTTGGTATAATTGTCAATAATATCTTGGTAACACTATAATTTGCAGTAGGGAGAGAAAGCTGTAGTTTAGAACCACACCTATAAGGAAACGTCTCTGTATGTTCATTTTACTTCAATACTAAAACAGGTGGCCAGGGGGTAAAAATGGAGAAACCTTGAGCAAGATAATGGGATTTCTCTTAATTTGATTTGCTATGGAGAATAGGCTTGTTTAATGCATCCATGTGGAGTTGCTGTTTATATTTTGGTTTCTAATTAGCATAGTCATTCTGAAGCCTCTAGCTGACTTCCCCTCCCATATAAATCTAATTTGGCCTTGAGGAGGGTTATTAGAGCAGAGAGCACAAAGGAAATGTCTGGCAAACAGCAGACAGGCTTAATGCTGTGGGCTAGGCTGAGGCCAGCATCCAGCCCAAGTAAGGTGCTGGACGGGCAGCGCCCACACAACATATCCACGCCAGCCCCTCCATCCTACCGGCACAAGCCCACCCCACCTCAGCCTGGTTGCTCGGCCAACACAATTCCATAATAAAAACGGATGATGCTGAGGGGATCTGAAAGCTATAAAGCAAAGATTTAAAAAATTGATTTTGAAAGTTTCTAAACTAGGCCATAGAATGGATGGTCTGTACTGAGGTAAATGCTTAGTCTCCCTCCTAAAACTCCTTGTAAAGAGTGACATTTCAATTTTCCCTGGCTTTGGGGAACTTGATTTTTTTTTAAACAGCTCTACAACTCAGCTTGTGAGAGGCACCTCTAGCAGTGATAATAAAGTGTATGGAGTGGGGATATGGACAACATTGATAAAGAGACCCTAATCCTTATTCTCTGTGAAAAATAGTCTGAAGGCAGATTCTATCCCAAAGGGGAGCCAAGAAGAATGTTAAACATGACTTGTACTGACCTATTTCTCACCAAGCAATCAGGGCTCAAGTACATTTTGACTAAAATGTTGTTCACAAAGAAGAGCAAAGGAGCTAAAATTCTATAAAAGGCATTAAAGTCATCCTTTAAACATACAGTTGCCTGATGGCTCAAAAGTAGAGTGATAAAAAGGTTTTTCTGGAAGATTCCAGGGTCTAACAACATTGATCCGGCAGAACCTTGACAGGATCTCCATTGTCATTGCAGATTCAACTTATCTGGTTTCTGTGTCCTTTAAAAAGTTGAGAGAGTAGCTACTGAGGGCTTAGAGAGCTTGTTCATAATGATCCATGGGAACTCCAATGAATGTAACTTATTGCAAAACTTCTTCCTACTATGAGGAGCAGAGTCCTAATGATCAGAATCTGCTTCAGCCTAAACAGGGAGAATTACAATTCCCCACAGAACACACTAAAAAGCCCTAAGGATTCAATGTCAGAGACACTTCTCCCACTCCTGTGTATTCTGTATTTGATTTAAAAGCTGCGCCTACTGATGGTTTACTGAATATTGACATTGTTACAAGTTACAGAGATGTAAACTTCACATGCCCCATAGCCAAGACCTACTAGAGATGGGATGAGAAAGGTTTTTTAAACCTCATACATATATACAATCTAGCTTTCTCAGATTCATTCACCGCCTTCTCCTCCCAGTTACCCCACCACATACTCCCCAGACTTCTTCCCAAAGTCATGTCTTTTTATTATTAGTATAAAGCAGTAAGTCCAATTAGTACTGTCCATATGCATATGGGGGGGGTCATCTGATGGGAAACCTACCAATGGCTACCTCCATCACAAAGAAAAGTGGCTCTCTCTGCCTCAGCAGCCATCAGTTGCCATTAACTCCTCAACTAGGGATTGTGTATAAGTAGACCCACCCTACTCCATTGTAGAATTTTCGAATGTTCTTGATCTTGTGGAGGTCTTGTGTGGGTCACCACAGCTGCCATAAATTCATGTATGTGACAGTCATGTCATATCCAGAGGCCAGCCTGTCCCAGTGTTCTTCCCATCTTCCAACTCTCACATTCTTTTGGCCCCCTGTTCTGTGTTGTTTTGTGAGTCACAGGAGGGGAATTGACATAAACAATGTATCTATGGCTGAGCACTTATAACCTCTTTTTTTCAGCTTTTTTTTTTTTTTAGCAATTATAAGTCTCTGCATTAACCACTACCATCTGCAATAGGAAGCTTTCTGACCAAAGTCGAGAGCAGCACAAATCTGTGGACATAAACATAAATACTTGGAAGAAAGTTTGACAACATGACAAATTAGCACAACAATATCAAAAGGCTCTCCCCTGGGATCCATGGCTTCTCTAACCTTGGGGTTTGAGTATCAGGCATGAATTACTCTCCTGTGGAGCAGGCCTCAAATCTAATCAAGAGATCAGTTGGTTACCCCATCAACAGTCTTGCCAGTAGTGCACCAGTGGGCATGTCTTGCCTGATAGGTCATGAAAGAAGAGAGGAGGAATACTAGGAGCAGAAAGTTTCAAGCAGGTAGTGGGATGATGGAGATGGGGAAGAGTGGAGGAAGGGTACAGTTAACTGAACTGAAGTATGCATGCAGGAACTATGTGGAAACTCGTGATCTTGTAACCCAAGTAGGAAAAATAGAATAAAAGGGCAAAGGAGAACACATGTGTAATGAATGAATGCAGAAGTGTGAGTACTAGGAGTGAAAGGTTTATGTGTGAATAGGGGAGGCAGGGAAGGGAAAAGGCAGGGTAGGAGGTAAGTTAACCAAACTCAGAAGATATGAAGAAGCCTTATTAAATCCCACTATTTCATAAGCTAATAAAGACATTTAAAAACACCAAAGCATTTGAGCAAAGGTATCCTGCATGAATATACAATACTATTCTTAGAAAATATGGGTTATTAAATCAAGGTCTCAGTGCTATGCACACGTTGACTCCTCATGAGTTATTAGTCAAGGATGTCCCATAGCCACACAGAACAACACAGGCTATCTATCACCATTGTTCTTGGTTGCACATCAGAACTAGATGATAAGTCCCTATTTGCTAAAAATACCACACATTTGGAACATAAAGAAATGGATCTGTAACTGACCAGGAAACTCTCTCCCTAACTTTCAGTCCTGGGAAGTGCTAGGTATGTTGTGCACCTCTTCCAAAGTCACCTTGTCTTGGCTTCTCCAATAAACTAAGTTGCTTCCTGTGTTGTGCAGTCCTTTCTGCCCGTGAAGATTGTCCCTGTCAGCCTCATTCTGCTCCTTCTCATTAACAGAACAATTAGTATCTGAGTGTAGAAGTTGCCTAATAAATCTTTTATAGGGGCCTAAGTCTCTTGGCACTTAAAGTAATGAAGTAAATGAAAGCTTGTCAGATGGTGAAGTTTTATAGAGAAAACATGGGTGAAAGAGGCAAAGAACAAGGAAAAGGGAAACACTGCCATTTACGCTGAGACAACATGAAATACTGACAGTGAGCAAATCATGCATGTCAGCAGAGCGCTGCAGACAGGGCCAGCAAAGGTCAGGATTCTTGGGGGATCTACAGCACAACAGACTGCATGGCTGGAGTGGGGTGGAGGAAGACAAAGGCAATAGGTGAGAGCAAAAATGGCTTGCAGGCCATTATACAGGCTCCGGATTGCCTTGGAGGATGGACCATCATTCGGGTGTTTTGAGACACAACATACTTTAAAGAATGACCCTTGATACGATCACAATGGACTACTGGAATGAGGTGGAAGCAAGAGACCAATTAGCATATCACTGAAATCGGTCCAGCACCGGTGGTCAAGTTGTAGCAGCCGTAAGTACATCAGTTTGCAGGTCAGGAAACGGCCAGGCTTAGGACCCATCTGAAGGTGGAGTTTGAAGGACTCACTGATAGACTAGATGAATGGTGGCAGCTCCCTCCACTTTTCAAAAGAACCTCATGTAAATGCTTTGGGACTTTCTGATTGGCTTTCTTCCCCAAGCCAACTCTTGATGAATCCCCCAGCTAAATCACACAGAGAGAGTAAGCCAGTTTCTGTCCTGTATTCCCCGTCTTGAGCATAACGGCGCTTGCTCTGGCACTTGGCTTCACAGTGCTGATGTCCACATGGCCAGACCCTTCTACACTTAACTTTAATATTTTTCTATTGTACTTGTCCTCAAGCACAGGTGGGTAGTTTTTAACTCTGACAAGATTAAAAACAATTATCAAATAACTACTTGAATTGTGCCTACTAGAGTGCTTGATTTTTATGTAATATGGAATAATCATGCCTTTCAAACACTGAGCCAACATGTGTTTACACCAAGCTAATCCTCAGTTTAATAACACATTGAAATTAACTACATGGGTACTGCATAGTGTGTGTGATGCTATTAGGATTAAGGAGTCATCCTTCTCTCCTATGAAATCATCCAAATTAATGATGCCTGCAACAGTCTTATTCCAGGAAGAGCACATTCACAGGCACCATGTAGCCTTGGGGGACATAATTCAACCAATAGCAGAGCACTTAGACTGAAGCTGGAGGTAGCTCTTTGTTGATATAATTTTTTTAATATTTTAGTGAATATAACACATATTCGTTTATGAAGTACATAATTATCATTCAATTCGGGTATTAGGGCTCTCTAGATGAACACAACCAAAAGAATAAATATATAGTAAAGTAGGATTTATTAGCTTAGCTTACATAATACAGTCTGAGAAGTCCAAACTTGATTGTCCTCACACTGAAGAGGCTTGGTGCCTCCGCAGTTCCTTTAGTGCTGAAGGATTTCTGGAGTTCAGTCCAGGTTGGAAGGCTGGAGAAACTGGTTCTAATGCTACCAAAAGATGGCGGAAGTGGTGGCAGCTGCAGAAGCAGCAGCAGGTGGATGAACGTGCCAGGGAGACTCGAATGCAAATAGGTAAAAAGCAAATGCTTTTCACTTGGACATTCTTCTAACTAGTCTGCTGGTAGAAGGCGTCACCCAGATTTCAGGTGGTTTTCCTATTTTAATTAGCCTGTTCAGGAAAACCTCTCACAGTTCTACCCAAAGGCTTGTCTCACAGTTGACTTCAGACTCAGTCAAGTTGGCAACCAAGATTAGCCATCAAACTCCTATACAGTGCACATTGATCAGATCAGGATATCAATATTCCTGTGCCTTCAATCATTTCTGTGTGTTAGAAAGTACCAAATGCTTCTCCTATAACCACTTTGAAATGTGTGATTAATTGTAGCTACTGCTACTCTGCTGTACTGTAGAACATCAGAACTACTTTAGCTCTATGAACTGAACGTTGCTGCCCTTCCCTTCAAGTCCTTTGACTATATTTAACCATAACTAGCTTCTATTCTACTTTTCATTCCATACAAGCAACAACTTCAGTTTCTAGTAATGAGCATTGCCTCTAAAAATTATCACCTTAAAATACTGATTGTATATTTCAAGTTTCTAAATATTTGGTTATAAAACTCCCTCTGGGTTTTCCTGAAATATTTGTAAGCTGGAGGCTTAGGGATTAAACATAATAAGAGCTGCACAAGGTTGCACAGCCTTGACAAAAGTATGAATCTTCCAGCTTCATTTTCTAAGCCAAAAGTTAAAATAAATTTTGAGCATGTGTATATGCATGTGTATACAAATTCCAATTTAGTATACATATCTCTGCAGAGTTATTAATTACATGAAATGCTATAGAATGAACATTATGTGATCTATTTCAAGACTGATCTGTTGGTGGATATTTAGGTTGATTTCATTTTTTTGTCATATCTATAGTGGTTCACTCATCTATGTATCCATATAGATACATATATATGTATATAAATGCATTAATTTCCTTTGGTTTCTATGGAGATTTGGCCTCAAATCCACTTGATACCGAGATCCATCACACAAACAGCAAAGTATTCACATACAACCTAAGCACATTATCACATAGGTTTTTAATCATCTTTAGGTAATTTATATTACCTATATGTAGCACTACGAAACTGCTACATAAGTAGTGATTTTACTCTCTTATTTAGGAAATAATGACAATAGAAACAAGTCAGTATGTGTTTTTTGATTCCTGGTTTGTTGAACAATCAGGTGAAGAAACCAGATGCAGAGAACAGTGTAAAGGACAATGTGGAGAGTGTGCAGGTATTTCTGTAGAATTAATTCCTAGAGGTAGAACAGAATGTGAAGAAAATGTAGTTTTTTGTTGTTGTTTTGAAAGATTAGCAAAATTTATTAATGGACTTTACTTAAGGTTTCTATTGTCTCTTATCTATGTAGTTTTTGTGGTAAATTATGCAAATAAAAGTGTGATAGTTTATTCAATGAGAGAGGAGCTTTATATCTTTATTCTCAGAAATTATTTAAATAAATAGAAAAAGATATTTTCCCTTAAAACTGGTTCTTGAAACACCCAGGGTCTCAACCTTATCCTTCAAGCAGACCTTTAATTATTAGTGATGTTGATAGTTCTTACAGTCTGTAATTATACAGAGAGACATGAATCCTAGCTAATATTGTTTACAGGAGTTCAGCCCACTAGATAAAAAGTATTTACTTCATCCAGAGGACCTGCAGCTACCCAGATGTGGAGATGTTTGTTCATCTCCCACATACAAGGTGAGTTGAGATGCCCCTAACAGATGGTAGACATAATATGGGTCACCTTGACATAGAAGCCACAGATTCTGTGTCACACAAAATAGTTTATGCCATTCTTGTCACATGTGACTAAGACCTGTATACCTACCCACTCAACTATTTGACTCTCCACCAGCCCAGGGTAGACCTGAGTTTACAACTTCAGAAGTACACACTGACATTAACTAATTAAGGGGTCCATGTCACATGTCAATCACTCCATAACTTAATTTTTGAATAGGAGTCTCTCTCTAATTCTGAAGTTTTCTGCCTCTGCTAGGCTGACTAGCAAGACCTTCAGGGAAGTGTCTCCCTGCTTCCCCAGCACTGGGATTATAGGTACATGATGCTTCACATGCCTTTTTTAGTGGGTGCTAGGAATCCCAAATCAGGGGTTCATCTTGTGCCTTACCAACTGAGCTATCTCCTCAGTCTGTTTTTATGGTTTTAATGACCATTTATTTGTTCCTTGTATCTTCTAGTTCTGGAAATTCTGTTTTTTGTGTGTTTAATTCATTTAATTCATATTTTCCCATTAACTTATTTTGTGTTAATTGCTGCCTCCACAAACCCATATGAAGACACTTATTCTAGGGTTGATTTATTTCTGCATTCTTTTCCAGCAGGGAATGAAGTCCCATATACTTTACTTTTTCACACTACTTTAAACATGTCCTTAAATATATATTATCATTTTGTTAATTTCTGAACAAATTTAAGAAAAAATTAAACAAACAAGAAGCCTAAACTATTTTAAAATAATTTATTTCAAAGAAAAAAATTTTTACTGCTCTGTTAACTACTAATGCATTGCAATGTATTTAGACTGCAACACTGTAATTTCTATATTTGAAAGTTGTTTTGCAATTTATATTGGGGAATGCCTGTTAATTGCTCTAATCATTTCTAACCTTATTTGGGTTTACTTGTGTATCGAATTTCCAAGAGAAAGTATGCTAAAATTACAGTGTGGTTGGTTTTGAATACTTTTCATAAAGATCTTGGCTTCTCTTGGTAAGAAATTCCTAATATCAGTGTTAGCTTCCCTTCATAGTGCTCTCTGTAAAGCAGAATGCTTGTGACAGTGTTCATATAAAAAAGAAAATACCTTCTCTTCACTCATCTGGTGTGTTTTTGTGTTACTATATTCTTTTAATCCAGTGGTTTTCACTGTCATTTAATTGAAAGGGTCTCGTTGCCTTATTTCTTTACGTTTGAATCTACTGTTTCAGCAATTCTTTCATCACAATTATGTTAACTTTTATAATCATATTTTCCACAAGTATTTAGGCATTCGGTTTGATTTTTTTCTTTTACTATTGCTCCTGGAGTCTGAGAAATAATGATATTCATGCACATCCTTCAGAATTTGAGAAGCATGGAATAAACCAATCCTGTATCTAAAATGATCTATGCTACCTTCATACTTAAGTAATTTTGATATACAGTTCTATACTCAATCATTTTCCCTTCAGCATTTTTCTAAGAACTGCTTTTGAGTACTTGTGATTGCCTCCAAGAAAATAATCAATCAATATCTTAGTTTGCATCTCTAGAAAGCAGAATTTAACCATATAAGATATGATACATTATTGAAAGCACAAGGCCATGGTAATAAAAATTGGGGAGGGGATAAAGCAAAGAGAAACAAGTCAAGATCCAATACCACAGGTCTCTGCGCCACCATCACCAATAAGAGTCATGAAGAAGGAGCAGGTGCTTTGGCAAGAGTAACACAAATTTCTCAGGAAGGTTTGCATGGGGAACATGCACATTTGAACAGTGTTTGCATAGGCTCCCTATGGGGTAAATTTCTCCTGTTCAGAGCTAGCCTTCTTGCACTATTGGAAGCTCTATTATCTTGCCTCTTCGTAGCCACTGAGGGAGCTAGTTCTTGAGTCCCTTATATGATATTACCAATCCCGGAAGTGTAAGGTTAACAAAAAGAAAGACAGATTGCATAGTGTCTGTGTCCCCCTTATTCTTAGAACACCTCCAGATTAAACTTATATTTTTAAATAGCCCCTAACTTACGTGTCCTCAGAAGGGGTCCAGTTTCAGATTTCACTGGCTAGATCTCAGGGGTTTAGTATTTTTTATCTCAGGATGAGCCCTTTTTTATGTTAACAAATTTTATTTACTGTAATCAGTTTACAAGAACCAAAGCCTGCGCAGATATTTATTATGCTTTCAAGTGAAATGTTCTCTGTCTTTTATGTGCAGCCATGGGTCCTGATTTTAGCATTACTGACAGGTGATCTATTGAATTATGGAAAATTTTAAATTTCTATATGTGCTTTCTTCCAGGAGTACATAGGACTTTTCCCAATGTCTCTAGGCTATGTTTTCCAGAAGCAGACCCTGAAACAGGAAGTCATACACACACAATTTATTAAGAAAATGCTCCCAGGAGCAATGAGTAAAGAAGTGGAATAAACAAACTAGGAAAGAAAAGAAGCCAATTCAGGAAACACCGAAGGCTGAAAGAAAACGCAAGTCTGGGTCTCCTCCCTCACCCTGGCCACACCTTGAGGGGCAACTTAGACTCTACTCACTAAACAGAGAATGCCCAGAAGCCAGGGAGTAAATTTCCAGGTGTTTCCAGCTGTCTGTGTCTGCATTTGAGCATTAAAAAAAAAGATAGTTCTGTGAACAAGAGCTGCAGGCACAGGTTTTGTGTAGCATCTCATCACCTCTAAGAGGGGCTCACTAAAGCAGCAAAATGAATCCAAGGGGACCTGGATGGAGTGCTGCTGGTTTCCACTATAAACATCTTCTTTGCTGTCTGTAGTAACAAGATGTTTCCCATGTAAAGAATGTGTAACTCCTGGGAGAAATAACTGGATTCATAACTTGGACAGGAACTTATAATTATCTTGAAGCTTAAAAGGGGAACTGAAGTCTCTCTCTCTCTCTCTCTCTCTCTCTCTCTCTCTCTCTCTCTCTGTGTGTGTGTGTGTGTGTGTGTGTGTGTGTGTGTTTACTAGACAATAGGGATTCTCATTACTATCAACTCTGCCTGTGTGTACCTAAAGCATTTTAACCAACAGGACTAAGAAACCAATACATGTAACAGACAATAATTTTATTTCCAATGATTCTTTTCTTTATTAATTAGCTGTTTTAATTGATATATAACATATGACAGATAGATAGGCACATAGATACACAGATAGATGATAGATTATAGATAGATAGATGATTGATGACCGATAGATAAATAGATGATAGATAGATAGATAGATAGATAGATAGATAGATAGATAGATAGAT
>CABHPH010001218.1:21172-41502 GCA_902168325.1 Peromyscus nudipes | reverse complement strand
TGTGTGTGTGTGTGTGTGTGTGTGTGTGTGTGTGTGTGTGTGTGTGTGCAGGTGTCCACAGAGGCCAGAAGAAGGTGTTATATTCCTTCCTGGAATTGGAGTTATAGGTGGCTGTAAGCTGTCCAATGTGGGAGCTGGGAACTGGACTCTGGTATTCTACAAGAGGATCAAACACTCTTAACTGGAGCCATCTCTCCATCTCTCATCAGGAAGACTTTCGGCAAGATGAAAGTAAAAGTTGGAAACAGAGAGCCATCTGCCAGTAGGTCACACAGTGTACCAATTATTGCTACAGATCAAGTTTCTGCATAACAGCATAAGACAATATATTTTATTCTTTGTAAGGGTCATTAATTCAGGAGAGATCAGAGGAGTGACCAGGCTGGTGCAGGATCATCTATGAGTTTGCCATTGAGCCAGCCCAGGATTCCAGTGAGCTGAAGACTTTAAGAAGAAGAAGGAATTGCAGCTAAGCTCACTATCAATGACTTGATTATTAGAAAGAGACTTCGACTACAGACCACACCAAAGCACTGTCGCAAAATATCATCTGGCTTCCCCTTAGATAACCCATCCAATAGAATGCACTCTTGGCAGTTGTATACTATGCCTTCTGCCATATTCAACTGATCACAAAGACAAGTTCTAGCATAATGTAGAAGGGAACTAACTATATGAAAGTAAAATTGCCAGAGGACACAAATTGTAAGTTGAAAGCTGTATACTTCTGTAGGAGGTTTGCTAAAAAACTTGAGTCTGACCCATATACTTAATATGATCTGGAATTTTATGAAAAATAGCAACACAATCCATCTAAGTCTGAAAATACTTAATGGTCTGCTTGCTTTGGGGGTATGCTAACTTAGGGAGATATATCCAAATTTTCAACAACTATAGACAGCCAATACCTATATTCTCCTATCACTGACCACAATTTCCTCCCTATTTAACAAACTTTAAAAAATTTATGAGTTCACTTGGGTCTTCTCAGCTGGTAGACAAGTCCAACTTTCCCAACTAACAACTTGAACTAGTCTTACCAGCTTCTCAGACTTCTGTGTTAGCCTTCTTCAATTTCTGATTGCTGTTTCAGGCTTAGTCGGAGAGCTCTAAGAACCCCTTTGTGAGGCACAAACACAGGATCTCACAGAAAAGGGAAGGAAAATGGGGCCTGGAAAAATGAGCATGAATGGCACTTTGACTGTTGGTCAAGAAAAGTCATGGAAGGTTGCTCATCTGGAGGATCTGTTGGGGAAATCTGAAGAATGTAGGATGGAATGCAGGCACAAGTGGGAGGAAGCAAAAGGTTCTGACAGTTGAGCACTATTAGTGTAGCCTGAGGAAAGATGTGGGAGCCACAGAAAATGACTCCCATGCTCTGACTTCTTTCCTCCTATAACGAACCTCAGAAGAAAATAAACCCAATCAAATATATATCTTCCTGATGCTCACCTTGCACTGTTCCCAGTGTGATATATGATTTATTGAAACTGTTCCTCTGGTTTCCTCTGACTGCTACTGGCCTCTACCTTTATCCCTGGGATAGGATGACCAGACTGGGTAGTCCTAACAGAAGAAATTTGGGCCAAAATCCTTCCTAAGAGTGAGATATGTGTATGATAGCTGACATAAGGCAATGATTCTCTATTTATTCTGTCTTAATAATTCCCAAAGGCTGGTTCAATGGAGACTGAGAGAGTAAAAATTATCCTGGCTCACTCAGGGTCTTTCTAAGATTTAGTGTGAGACACTTGTTCAAAGATTCTGTCTACATCTTCTTGATCTTTTTTCTAAGCAACACCTTACAGGAGAGTATTCTCATCTGAGAGCATTCATGGACTAGCTGGAGAAATAGGAAAGAATTCTCTAAACAACACAGTACCAAAATTTATCTATGGCTATGTCAAAAATGTGTTTTATCATAGTACATACAAGTTCACACTCTAGGTATAATGGTGTCATCATACATGTTCCTATTTCATAGTTTAGTTTTCCAAATCAAAATTCCATGTTAGGGAAAGACTCACAGTTCAATAGGAAAACTTGCCCTAAAATTCCGTGGACAGTTATTCTCAAAATGGAGACTGTTAAGTGCACTCTGTACTTTGAAATAACTTCCTACACCTTAATCAATATTACACATCTTGGTTTGAGAATAGGAGAACAAAGTCTGAATCTGTGGAGGTTAACTGTAGACAGAACAGTATTTCAAGGTTCAAAAGAGTGTTTTGGACCTGGTTCTCAACACCAAGTTTTGTGTACCATCAATGCAAGCTGCCAGATTGCTGCATTTGGAGGAGATGCCTGGCATTCCTGGTTATCACATTAGAAGCAGAGATACATGAATCATTTACTATTTCATGGAGTGTTTTTTACCCAGCTATGAGAGGTCTGTCTGGCTGACAAGGCCCCAGTATTGACTTTTTCACATGATTGTTGTGGGATGTCATATTCTTCTCAGGATGGACCCAACCAATAATGGAAGAAGATTGTGGTAATATGCAATTTTACATTTAAGAGAAAAATTTTTTCTCTGAAGCTCTGAAGCTTCCTGTGAGGTTGAGATGTATCCTGTTCTGACACTGTCTTCTACCAACCCTGCTTCACTATTCCTTCTATCAGTCCATGAACATGGCATGTACTTCTATTTTCTAGTGTCCCTATCAATCTCTTTCCACAGATTTGAAGTTTGAAATGTAGAAGTCTTTCATCTCTTTGGTTAGTTTGTCTCTTCTTTGACCAAATCATCACTCAGTAACGATTCATTTCATCTCTATGAATTTACACACTTGTTAGAGTTTTTATTGTCGATTTTAAGGTTTATTGCTTATTTGTGAGATAAAATACATAGGATTATTTCAAGTTTTCTGTGTTTTTAAGGTGTGTTTTGTGTCCCAGCATGTAGTCTATTTTAGAGAAACTTCCATGTGCTGCTGAGTAGAATGTTTATACTTCAGAATTCAGGCAGAATCTTCTACAGATATTTGTTTGATCTATTTGATGTAAGACGCCATTTAATCCTGAGGTTTCTCTGTTTTTTCTCCTGATAACATATTTGTTGGAGAAAATGGGATACTGAAATCATCTGCTATTATTAGGTTTGTGTTAATCTGTATTTTTAATTCCATTAGCATGCTTTATAGGAAGTTGACTGTACCAGAGTTTCTGTACATATGTGTTTAATATTGCAGTATTTTCCTGATTAATTGATACCTTGATTAGAATGAAGTGCCTTTCTTTGTCTCTTCTGATTAGTTGTGGTTTAAAATCTATGTTGTCAGATACTAGGATGGTAATGCATGCTTGTTTCTTTTTTTTTTTTTTTTTTGGTTTTTTGAGACAGGGTTTCTCTGTGTAGCTTTGCGCCATTCCTGGAACTCGCTTTGGAGACCAGGCTGGCCTCGAACTCACAGAGATCCTCCTGCCTCTGCCTCCCGAGTGCTGGGATTAAAGGCGTGCGCCACCACCGCCCGGCCATGCTTGTTTCTTGATCCCATTTGTTTAAAATACTTTTTCATCCTTTACTTTAAGATGGTGCCTGTTGCTCAAGCTAAGAAGAGTTTGTTGTAGACAACAGATAGATGGATTTTGTTTCTTAATTCATTCAGCCACTGTCTTTTGTTTGGAGAGTTGAAGCCATTCATGTTTAGAGTTATTATTGAAAGGTGTGTGTAGACTGCAGTTATTTTGATGTTTATTGCTTGCTTGTGTTCTTATTTGTACTTTGTTTTTCATTAAGGTATGGCTTCATTTGTTTTCATTCTAGAGTTTCTTGGCTGTACTTATTCCTCTTGTCAGTTTGGAATATTTCTTCCAGCATTCTGTTTAGCATTTTTGAGTTGGGTTTTGTAGTATAAGCATTTTTAGGTTATTTGGATCATGGAAAGTTTTTCTTTCTCCTTCAACTACAGCAGATAGTTTTGCTGGGTACAGTAATCTAGTTTGGCAGTTGTGGTCTTTTAGAACTTGGAATGTATTGCCCCAGGCTTTTCCATGTTTCAGAGTTTCCACTGAGAATTCAGGTTTTGTTCTGATGGGTTTTCCTTGTGTTTTATGTCTCTTGCAGCTTTCAATATTTTTTCTATGTTCTGTATATTTAGTTTTTGAGTGTGATAAGCTATGAATTGTTTCTTTCTTGGTCTTGTCTTCTTGGGATTCTGCATACTTCTTGTATCTATATTGGTATGTCTTGCCTTAGTTTGGGGAAGTTTACTTCTATGATACTGTTAAAGATCTGTTCTTTGCCATCTACTTGGGATTTTTCTCCATCATTTATTCCTATAACTCAAAGATTTGGTCTTTTGGTGTTGTCTTTCTTTTCCTGTATGCTCCTGTCACATGCTTTTTTAATTGTTTTCATTTTCTTTGTTTATTCATCTAGATCCTCTACTTTACCTTGGATTTCTGTTATTCTGTCTTATGCTTGATTCATCTGTTTGAAAGGCTTTCCCCTGGGTTTTCTTGTTGGGATGTTTAGTTTTTCAATTCTGTCTTCATTTTGGAGTACATTCTCTTCAATGGTTCTATTGTTTTATTGAATGTTTTCAAATTCTGAATTATCTTCATTATTTCATTTAGGTGTATATTTGTATTTTCTTGGACATCATTCAAGTGTTTTTTGTTACCTTCTTGGAAATCAATGAAGTGTTTGCTCATGTCTTCTTTAAATTACTTGGAGTCTTTGATAGAGTCTATGAAAGCTGTCTTGGTTAGGGTTTGAATTGCTGTGAAGAGACACCCATAAGAGACACCATAAGAGCATTATTATAAAGGAAAAGATTTAATTGGGGTGGCGGCTTACAGTTCAGAGGTTCAGTCCATTATCATTATGGTGGGACATGAGGGCATGGAGGCAAACATGGTGCTGGAGAAGCAGCTGAGAGTCCTACATCTTGTAGGCAGCAGGAAGTGGTCTGTCTCACTGGGAAGTATCTTGAGCACATATGAGGCCTCAAATCCCACCCCCACAGTGACACACTTCTTCCAACAAGGCCACACCTACTCCAACAAAGCCACACTTCCCATTAGTGCCACTCCCTTTGAGGGTAATTTTCATTCAAACTACCACAATTGTCATTTTATAGTCTGTGTTCTGGGGCTCATCTAGGTAGCTCTCATTAAAGAACAGTTCTATAGGACACAAGGGTTTATTGGGAAAGATGCTGTTTGGGCCATTCATATTGTTTTTGTTTTTGTGATTTGACCTGGGCACATGAACTTCTTTCTTTAGTTAAGTGTCTGATGTAATAATTTGGCCATCCTTAGAAAAGGGTTGTGTAAGAGATGTGCAGGTAAAGATAATAGATGTGTTGTTTAATTGGACCAAGGAAAGATGGCTCCCAAATCATGGATCTATATCTAGGCCAGGCAAAAGGGACTCATGAATGAAGAGGGATCAAAGCCACAAGCCTAGAGTGAGGCTGATGGCTTTGCAGGTGACAGAGGTTTAGGGAAGGGGAGAAAGGAAATCAGTGACTTACTCAGCAAAGATGGCTCATGCACAGTGTGTTCATGGACTGTGGGTCTAGAAAAGACTTGTGCAAACCTATTTTATTGTTAGCCTGACTTGTTTCATATACTGTCTCTACAATCTTCACATTGCTGTGAGATTTGGGATGTTTCTACAGTCTTCACATGGCTCTGCCAGCATCTGCTCTGGATCCTCTCCACAAGTTAATATGATCTTTATAAACTTAATTTACTTTTATCCTGTTTGGCAAAACAACTTCTGTAGTTGCTATAATTAAAGAATGATAGCTCTGTAAAATATTTGGAGGCCAATTTATGGCATTGAAGCAGATGAGCTATTATTCCCAATCCATGGGTTGTTAATTGGCACAAAGTAGTGAGCTATACTTGAAATTCCTAACAGCAAATGCAGAAAGCTGTTTTATTTTGAAAGTTAACTATATCATTTAGGTGTCTTGCTTACTAGCAACTTTAGGATCCTCAGTCTTGTATTTAGTTGCTTATTGATGTGTTTTTAGTTTTGGCTAGAGTATGCTGAGGCAACTTTACCTACATTTTATCTATAGATCCAAATGGGCATTGAACATTTGTACAGCAACTGAGAACTATTGATTTTGACTTCCTGAGCCCTTCCATGACACCATGGATAAAAAGTTTTATATTTACTTGAATAAAAATGCTACTTTACTAACTGAAAAAAGAAACATATTGCCGGGTGGTGGTGGTGCACGCCTTTAATCCCAGCACTCGGGAGGCAGAGCCAGGCGGATCTCTGTGAGTTCAAGGCTAGCCTGGTCTACAGAGTGAGTTCCAGGAAAGGGGCAAAGCTACACAGAGAAACCCTGTCTTGAAAAACCAAAAAAAAGAAACATTTTAATTCATGGATGGGCAATATATGAAAAGAATAACTACACTGAGTCATAGACTGCAGACCTTTGACCTATGTGACCTATGTGTTAGGTGAAGACTCTAAAACTTTCCAATTTATAGTTGAAACCAAAGTACGAAAGCATTGACTAGAATTTTTTAAAAAATAAAATCTATAGAATGTAATAATGCTAACCAAATATGATTTAAAAAAACATACTGGAAAAGTTGAAAAATTCAGTCGTTAGCCAAAAGTCAACTGATGGCATAAAGAGCATGAAAAATATAAGAAGAGCCACAGGGGCTCAAACATCTAGCTCTAAAACTGGTGTTTGAATATGTGCTAAGAGTATACAAAATTCATGACGTAGAGAAAGTAGAAGAAATTCTGCATGGAACAATGATACTAGTAGTTGAAAACACCCACTAATTCCAAATGGGTTTTCAGCAAACTGGACCAGAGCATATATTCTAATAAAAAAAAATTATGAAAAAAGAAAAGTAAATAAAACAATATTCATAAAACATAAAGAAAATATACAGCATGAAAACATTCTGTTGATATTCTCAAGACATAACTGTTATGGATAAGAGGTTGAGCCCTTGTTTATAGAAACTCAAATACAGGCTTTTAAAGCAAAAGTGGACAGAATCACATCTTAGAGGAACTAATTGTGGTAATGATAGAACCGTTCTACATGGTAATTGAGAAGAACAATGAGTAAGTAGATGTTTAAAGCAAGATTAAGGAAGTCCTGCTGGTTTCTGGAAGTCCCTGAAATAGTTTATCTCAATGAACCAATGAAAAGTCTACTTAAAACAGAATCCACCATGTTTTCCTATAACCCCTACATTGTAGAAAAGAATTTTCTTAAAACATCTTTATATAACTATCTAAAGACAGTAACACTAAGAAAATAACAAATTATAAAATGGAACTGGTACAACCAAATCACAAAGTGATGAGCCTCACTTTTTTATTCTATTTTCCTCTCCTGTAATTTGTCTGAATATAAAACCACCCCCAGAAGCCTGTGGTGAAGGCAGAATTAAGTCACTCCCGTGACTATAGAACTAAGGTAGAGACCAATCCTAAGACACTCATAATTGGGTAGGGAGGTTATGCAAAACTGTTTCTCTTCCATCTGAATCTGACAAGTATGTGTGAGCAGGGCTGCATACAGCCTGCACAGTACATTTAAATGTATCTGTAGCTAGAATAACGTCTCTTTAGGCCTTCCTCTCTCTAATCATTGAAAATCATAATGCAAATGTATATATCATTACAACACCCCAGTGAAATAAACTTGGTAAAAAAAAAATTACTTTCTACAACACTTGGAAAGTTATTTTAGGAAAAAAAAAAAAACCAAACTTGTATTCTCCGCTAAAAGGCATGAACCTGTGGCTCCCAAAGAATGAGAACAAAAAGTCATTAGAAATACAATAGGTAAGATGAGAAAAAACTTAAAATGCAATAGAATAATTTGAATCTGCATCAAAAGGAGAAAAGAATAACATTCACCCTGCAGATAATAGAACCAATGACATAGAAGACGTCCCTGATAAGGTTTCCCTGAACGCAAGCCAATGTGAATGCCAATGTGAATGCCAATGTGAATGCCAATGTGAATGCCAATGTGAATGCCAATGTGAGGGGGAAAATTAGGCATCCGTTTTTTTGTTTCCCATTTCAACAAGTACAGATCATCAGGAACAATAGTAAAAGAATAACAAAATAACAGAACCAAACTTTCCTAAGATGAGAAACTTTCCATGGAATTTAAAATGATCCCTAAAATTCTGAATAAAATTAAAAGACCATACTTAGACATATTCTAGCAAAAATTCAATATAAAACCTTACAAAACTATGAACAGATATAATTTAAAACAAGTATTGGCTCTATCCATGTCTTACTGTGTACTTCAACTTGAGTTTCAGGAATTTTTGTGACAGCTAGTGAGGCCTCTTTACCAGTTGTTAATTTGTCTTGCAAATGACCTTGATAAGCTTCTGTGATGGCTATTCTTGGTTGTCAACTACATCTGGAGTTAACTAAAACCCAAAAATGAAGGACACACCTGTGAGGGATTTTTGCTTAAGTTCAAGTGGGAAGATTTACTTCTTTTTTTTATTTTCTTTTTATTCATTTTACATACCAACCACAGATCCCCCTCTCATCCCTCCTCCCGCTCTCCCCACCCCCGCCTTCCACCATCTGCACCCTTCATCCCCTCCTCTAACAGGGTAAGTTCTCCCATGGGGGAACAGCTAAGCCTGGTACAGTCAGTTGAGGCAGGACCAAGCCCCTCCCCGCTGCATCAAGGTGTCTGACCATAGGTAATGGGATCCAGAAAGCCAGCTCATGCACCAGGGATAGATCCTGATCCCACTGCCAGGAGTGCCTCAAACAGACCCAGCTACACAACTGTCTCCCATATGCAGAGGTGTAACATGAATTGCTAAATAGTCATATTAATAAAAAACCTAGAGCCAGATATTGGGGCAAACGCTGAAAGATCAGAGAGGCAGAGAGCAAGCCACTAGTTCTTACCCCTATGAAATCCTCCACCGAAAGAGAGCGAATCCCTGTTTTCTCACGCCTTATATACCTTTCTGTGTCCTGCCATATCACTTCCTGGGATTAAAGGCATATGTCCTTCCCAAGCAAAGACATGAGATCTCAAGTCCTGGGATTAAAGGTGTGTGCCACCACTGCCTGGTTATGTTTCCAGTGTGGTCTTGAACTCACAGAAATCCAGACAGATCTCTGCTTCCCAAGTTGTAGGATTAAGGGTATGGGCCACCACTGTCTGGCCTCTATGTCTAATCTAGTGACTGGCTCTGGCCTCTGATCCCCAGATAAGTTTATTAGGATACACAATATATTGGAGTACACAATATATCACCACACAGAAGGTCTAGTCCAGCCCCATGCAGGTTTCACAGATGTCAGTCTAAAGTTCATGAGTTCCTTTGAGCTTTGTTTAGTTGTCTCTGTAGATTTCTCCATCATGATCTTGACCGAGGGGGTCATATAACCCTCTTCCCTCTCTTTGACTGGACTCCCTCTAATCCTGATCTTTGAGGCAGAAAGACATACTTTTAACCCACATCTTTAATCCAGATCTAATCTAAGCCATGCCTTTTGCTGGAAGCCTGTATGACAGCAGTTCTTAACCTGTAGTCGCTACCACTTTGGGGGTTGAATGACCCTTTCAGAGGGGTTATCTCAGACCATCAGAAAACACAGATATTTATATTATGACTTACAACAGTAGCAAAATTACAGTTATGAAGTAGCCATGAAAATAATTTTATGGTTGGGGGGTCACCACAACATGAGGAACTGTATTAAAGGGTCAAAGCATTAGGAAGGTTTGAGAACCACTGCTATATAAGGACATGAAAGAAAAAAACTTTTGCTTTTTGTCTGTTTGGGATTCCAGTGTGTACTGAAGACCAGCTGAGACATCCAGCCTCATGGACTAAGCAACCACTGGACTTTTGGACTTTCCATTCATAGCTAGCCATTGTTGGATTAGCTGGACTGCAGCCTGTAAGTCATTCTAATAAACTGTCTTTTAAAATGTGTGTGTGTGTGTGTGTGTGTGTGTGTGTGTGTGTGTGTGTGGAGAGAGATATTCATTCCATAAGTTCTGTTACTATAGGGAACCCTGACTAATATGGCTTCTCTGAGTCTAGTTCAGAGTCACACATATATATGACATAAATTTCAAATGTAAGATTATCCAACACTGAATGAATCTTATAAACTTACCCAAAGAACTGTCAAAAGGAATATAGAAAATGTGCACAAGAACATTCAAACCCACCAGCATATGAGTAACAAAGTTCTAAGGAACTGAACAGTACATAAAAATACAGATATGAAGAGAGAAATGAGGTTGGAAGGCAGACACTACCCAATATCAACACTCATTATAAAACTATAACAATTAATACTACATGGTGCTAGCAAAAGAGAAGACAAATCAACCAATGTAACAGAGTAGAGAACACTGAGATAGACCCATGTGAATATAGTCAATTTATCTCCAACAATGGACCAAAGGCAATAACGCAGAGCAAAGACAGATGTTCAAATTCCCAGTATTACAACAAATAAACATTCACATACAAAGAAATTAATCTGGACAAAAACCTTACACTGTTGACAAAAATTCAAATTGGATCACAGATGTCAATGTGAAATTATAAAACTTCTACAATGTAATATAGAATAAAATCCAGCTCACTCTGGATTTACTACCAAAGGCATGAACCTTGATAAACTAGACTTTTCCCAAAATTCTAAAATTTTGCTCCGTAAAAGACAATACAATGAGAATTAAAGAACAAGTTAGAAAACTGGAAGACGATATTTGTAAAATACATTTCTGATATCAAAAAAGACTTTAAGCTGAATTAGAAAATTAAGAGGGAGGCCAAAGATATTAGCAGACACTTCATCTTCATCAAACAAAATAAACAAATGAAATATAAGCACATGAAAAGATGTTCCACAAGGTAAGTCATTAGAGAAATAGAAACTACAATAACCATAAAATACAACTACAGATGTATTCAAATGGCAAAGTCTGGAACAAGGACAACACCAAATGCTTCCACAGGTGAGGAGCAAAAGGGACTCAGTCAGTGAGACACAGACTGCTGTTTTGTGTTGGAGCAGAGATTCTGCCTTGGAAGACTAAGCAGACTCTTATTCCAGATAATTGTGCATCTTAATATTTAATCGCAGGAATTTTTGTACAAAAACCCATATGCCACTTATAACAGCTATGCTCATAACTATCAAACTTCGAAATGGCCAAGATGTCCTTCAGTACATGAATGATGTCTTAATTAAGGTTTCTATTGCTGTGATGAAATACCATGACCAAAAAGCAAGTTGAGGAGGAAAGGGTTTATTTGGCTTACACTTCCATATTGCTGTTTAGCACAAAAGGAAGTCAGGACAGGAACTCAAACGGGGCAGGAGGCAGGAGCAGATGCAGATGCCATGAAGGGGTGGTGCTTACTGGTTTATTCTACATGGCTTGCTCAACCTGCTAACCCAGGACCACTACCCAGGGATAGAATCACCCACACTGGACTTGGGACCTCACCATCAATCACTAATTTAGAAAATGCCTTACAGCTGGATCTTATGGAGGCATTTTCTCCATTGAGGTTCAAACAGAACAGTAAAAAAACAAAAACAACAAAAAACCTCTAGCTTGTGTGTCAAGTTGATATAAGACTAGCCAGCACAAATGGATAAGTAGCCCATGCATATACAGGGAATAGAATGTTAGTAGCACCCAAACTAAACCACAATCTCATGAAAAACATGAAGGAAACTTAATGCATACAGCTGAGTGAAACAACCAGTTTGTAAACAATGTATGACTATAAGTATAAAACATTCTAAAGAAGACTAAGTATAAAGAATGTGAATTTACTAATCGCCAACACGAGGGCTGATGGATAGGTAGAGCACCGAGTTAAGACAATGACCCTTATGTTGACAGAATGATGTAAATTCATATTGTTGAAAGTTACGCAAACACGTAAAGTGAGCAACACCAAAAGCAATCACTAGTACATGTGCTGGACTTCGGGTAAGAATGAGCTGTCAGAGTAGACACATCAGTTTTAATAATGCATCGGTCTGTTGGAGAATGCTGATGACATAGACAACTATACATGTACAGGGAGGGGGATATGTGAGAAATCTGTGTATACCACTCAGGCTGGATGTAAACATAAAACTTTTCTAAAAATTGAAACTTCTAAAACACAAGGTTACATATGAACTTTCAATGTCAAGATTAACGTTTCTCTTCACTTGTAGGTAATTTTAAACAAGAATTGAGTAAAACAAATAAAAAGAAATCAGTATGACAAAAAAACCTGTACTTCATTGTACTTATAATAGCCTACAGATTATTTTAATTTTTCTATGCATATGTGTGCATGTGTACTGTCTCATGCATTTTGTAGAGTGACAAAATAGTTTATCAACGTATGTAAGACATGGAGGAAATAAACTTTAACCATCACAATGTTAATGAAAATAAAAAACACCTAAAATCTTAGCACAGTTGAAGTTCTACCCAGGTGAAAGGACAGGACAGACATTCAGACGCAGAAGAACTAAAGACCCTTCCTCTGTGGAACTGTGAGATAAACTCAAATAGTTGCCACAGCAAAAATACATACATACATACATACATACATATATACATACATACATACATACATACATACATACACACACATACATACATACATACACACACATACATACATACATACACACATACATATATACATACATACATACATATATACATACATACATACATATATATATATTAGCAATGATAAAATAACTTAAATCAAGTTTAGAGGTATAAAAAATACAGAAAAGATAATTTTATTATCTTTGGTTTCCTCTGAACAAGAAAATATCAATACATTCAATTATATATTGCACAGACTTTATTGTAAAAATAATTTTAAATGTCTTTAATTTTAAATTATCTTGGAGGAAAAATTGAATTTCACCAAAAGAAAGCTAGAAAGAAAACAGTAGATAATAAAGATAGCATATCCAATGTATCTATTAAGACTATCAGATGAACATAATAAACAAAATAATTGGTTATGTTTAAAGTAAATATGCCTTCAATATTCCAAATAAAATATCTAATCTTTACAGGTCCTTTTATTTCTACCTAAATTATTTCCACAGAGGAAACTAGGTTAAAAATATTATCTTCTAAAATTGAATTTTTTTAATGTTCAAAAGTGTTTATACCTGTGGCTGTTATCATCTATTGATTGTCACCTTAATGGGATTTAGTATCAGTATAGACACAGGCCTCAGAGCGTGTCTGTGAGGTAATGTGGGGATTTATCAAGACAACTCCATGCAGTTTAAAAGGAGGTTTATTTTGGGGTAACTTACAGTCAGTAAAGGGGTTGGTTACAGGACCTAGGAGACGTGAGGTACAGTCCAGCAGGGTTCTCTGGAGAACTCTGACTTGATCTGCCATCCAGCATCCAGGATCACCAGGAACCAAGAGGGCCTGCATGTACAGATCTTGGGTCTTAAGGGCTCCCATCTCAGCCCCACCCCAGGGGCAGGTGATAGGTAGGCGTGGCAGTTACCATAAGCCTTACTAGGGGTAGTACTTCCAGGTCAAAGCTGGAACAGCTACCCACTACAGTGAGGGAATTTCTAGGTTAAGTTAATGGAGGTAGAAAGACCCACCTTAACTGCTAGCAACACCATTCAATGGGCTGGATATCCACTCCTACACTGAATAAAAAGGGGCAGTGAGCTGATCTGAGTGTCAGTGTTTACCATTGTCTAATATTTTGAGTGCAAATTCATTGTGACCAGCTTCCTCAAGGTCTTGCCACTATGACTTTCCTGCCTTGTTGGACTGTACCCTAGGACTATGAATTAAAAATAAACTCCTCTTTATTTAAATTGTTCAGTCCAGCAATAGGAAAGTAACTGATACAACACCTTATACAGAAAACATGGGACAAGGCTGTCACACATCTAAAGTTAACAAGAGTTTCATAAGAAGATGAGCAAAGGAGGAAGACATTACTGAAAACACTAAATTATCCACTTTGCCAAGTCACTGTGTTTAGAAAAATACAAGGCACTAAGGGCTCCCAGGGATGAAGAAAAGCAGGTTGGCTCCTATAGGAGTGACCTAGAGAGTAGCTGAAGAGCTTGTTAGCCCGACTCCATAAAACACTAGAGCACCAACTCCTGTTTGTCTTCTGAAAAAAAAAAGAGAGAGAAAAGAAAAGAAAATGTACTTGGCTCGAGTACTTTTGAAGCCAACACTACTATCCTGGAAATCTGAGAAGTGTCAGTGAGGACACTCTGAACTGTGAGAGATAATGATCTTCAGGTGCACACAACAGTCATGGTGCCCATTAAATCGTTCAATGCTGCCCACATATATGTTTAGATTGCCTCATCTATCTTGGAGTCCTTCCATGTGCAGAGCCACCCCAATTTTATTTGTGCAAATCTAAGCCCAGATGGGAACAATTATGCTTCCATAAGTTGTAATATGTCTTTCAGCAGCATTGATGACCTTTCATGGATCCAGGCACTTTGACATAGGACTTAGGAAGAACTGCTTTCTTCTTAGAGAAAGTTGTTGTCTCTGTCTGTGCTGACATAAGAAAAGAAGGAAAGTCAATACAAGAATGGGTTATTGAGTGAACTACTTCTATAAGGAGTTAACATTAAGTATTGTGGGAACATCCATGGAGTGGGTGAAGTACCTGTAGGAACAGCTTCTCCAAGGTATAAAAAAGCACTTACCCATTGGCTTTTATCTTCCATTTGATGGAAGCATCAATGCACTCACACTTCTGAATTTATTATATAAATATCTCCTAAGCTATCACAGGATCCCATGCTAATGGCACTGAAGCTGAGGCTATGGGCTCCTAGTATAAAGACCCCTTTCTGAGTTTTTGTCCTCCATTTCCCCATAAAAGTAGGTTACTTCTTACCTGCAGTGAGATTTCTATTTCCCCATTATACCACAAAGAAAATAGAGGGATGTCAGGCTAATCCCAGCCAATCAACAAGTGCTTTCATACCTGTGTACCAAGATAAAAAAAAAAAAAAGACCTTATTGTAACTGATTCTGTGGGTATGTACCAAGGCAGAGATACTAATATAGTTACTTCCATGCACATGGAGAAATAGGGGCCCAAAGTCTGCAACAGAATGGATGCAAGGACAACTTAAGACTAATAGAAGAGAATGGGGAGTCAGCCAGTTGAAGGGATACCAGTACTTAACCCAGGTCCCTGTAAACATAACAGTTCCAGGTCCTAGGGGCCCTCTGTTGAGGGAGTCTTTAACAACACTTACCAATAAAATCCACTTTTATTTTGTTGTGACAATTACAAGACAATTCCCTGCCTTGTAATTATTTAGCTCACAGCAAACAGAGCTCACCAAGCTAGACAGTGTTAACAGAAGTAAATCCAAGGCAGAAGCCAGAGACAGGCTATGCAAGGTTGGGTGGGCAAGCTGACTTGGTACAAAGTAGGTCAGAGACATTGTACCATAGACATCTCTGGACGCCAAGATGAGGAAGAAATCACACAGGACTTTGCATGAGAGGGGTCTGATATAGGCAAACACCTGTCAGTTCTGTGTGAGCAGTGTTCATGCAATCATTATAGAAGCCTGCGGGATCAATACATAAGGTAAATGTATTGTAATGACCTGGCCCCTCCTCTGCCCTGGAATGATGCAATATTCTTCTCACATTCCCACAATATATTTTAAATAGCTCCTTAATGAATAAGCCCTCCTTGAATTATCCTGTTTTGAATGCACCGTCAACATCTTTAGACTTGGGCCGCAGCATCATTGTGGCATGAAGTTCATTGCTGTTCCTATACCTGGCAGACTGTCAATACTAACCTCATACACTTTTTCCTTCTTGGTTGTTATTGGGAAGATTTCTCTTTGATACCACAGCTCAAGAATGAGACTGTTAGTGATAAAGCTATGTTTGGGGCTTCTTCCTCACAGTGCCGCATATACACCGAACTGGTTTTGTCCAAGTATAAAAGCAGATTATTTGCCAGCAGGCATGTGACATAACTGCCTCTCCACAATGCCCAATATATCTTCTTAATAAAGAAATTGTGCCTGTAGCTTGTCCGTCTGTAGGAGCTTGTGCCCACTTTGTGGATGTTTTTACAAGCTTCTCAGCACTGTGCATTGCATTCATATTTCCCATAAGTACTGTAACTCTGGGTGATGCTTCTGGCGCTTCGGGCTCTTCTGCTTTGGGGACAATTAATAAATGTTGTACTTTAAAGTGTTGTTTTATGTTATTCTTGGGGGAAAAAAGCACACATTTTATTTTGCCAGGTTGGTCATTCTACATTGTTGAGGGGAAAAAAACATGCTAAAGCTTTAACAGAAATTTCTCTGTGATTCTGTCAAGTAAAATCAATATTCAGACTCTTCTCCCTAGTTCCCAGCTATTTATGTAAAAATCACCATACAGGTCAACTCATATGTTTAACTACATACTCATTTTCCATATTCTTTGAAGTATAATAGTATCCAGTTCTTAAATATTCAACATTATTTTGAGTTACAGCACTTGTTCTTATTTTATCATTACTTAATTTGCTTCAATTTATTAGTGAATTGTTCTATAACTTAGATTTGGAATGTTTCCTGATGACCCATAAATTAAACACTGGCCTCGCAGATTGGCACTATTGGAAGGTTGTGAGACAATTAAAGTGGTCTGTTGGGAGGTCTGCCAATCATTTGGGATATGGTCATGGAGAAATAGTGAAAGTCCAACCCATTTCCTGTTGTCTTTCCTTTCCTGGTGGTGAAAAGAGCAGCTTGGCTCTGCTACATGCCTCCCCAAAAAGTGCTGTCTCTTTTTTTTTCCTACTCATGGGGTCCTTTTCTTCAACATGTCCAGCCTTGATTTATGCCTAGTCTTATTGCATCTTATTATGCTGTATTCAGTTGATATCACTGGGAAGTCTGCTCTTTTCTGAAGAGAAATAGAGGAGCAGTGGATCTGGGGGAGGGGGGTTGGGAGGAGGGGAAGGAAGGGAGACTGAGGTCAGAATGTATTGTATGATAGAAGAATAAAGAAAAAGAAAAAAGTGCTGTCTCACCCTAGGCTGAAAAGCAAAGGAGGTAATCATACATGGAGACCTCTAAAACCATGAGCCTCAATCAACCCTTCTATTTATAAGCTGATTGCATCAGCCACTTCCTACATCCACAGGAGCTAGCACTAATTGCTTTTGTGCTGTTGTGGAATTGCAAATGTCCAATTGTGGGTAGAATAATAATAAAGACAAATTGCCATTTATTTTTGCAGATTAAATTCTTCATCATTGTGTTCTTAAATGTAATCCATTTTATATTAAATTTACTCCTGTCAGCTAAGTGTTAATAGGGTATGTTTTATATCATTTATATAATGGTTTGTAATTAATCTAAGTATTACATCTCCAGAATACATTATATAAGTAATACTAAATTCCCCACAATTGCTCTGTAAGATACCAAGAACTGCCAGTTGTGTGCTTTCATACCAAGAAACACTGGTGCGCTGATTGGTTTTTGCCAACTGGACAAAAACTTCAGGATATCTGAGAAGAAGGAATCTTACTTGAGAACATGCTTCTATAAGACTGGCCTGTAGGCAAGTCTATGGTGTATTGTCTTGATTAATGATTGAGGTAGGAGCATCCATCCCACTGTGCCATCCCTGGGTAGGTGTTTCTTGGTTATATAAGAAAGCGGGCACAGAGAACAAGTCAGCAAGCAGCATTCTGCCATGGGACTGCTTCGGTTCCTACCTCCAGGGTCTTTGTCAAGACTCTAGGTTGATAAATATATTTCTCAATACTTCATAACTACCATGGCAAGAGGGAATAAATACAGAAAGGCTTTCTTTCAAGGCCTGATGAAAGCTGTATCTGGTGCTTTGCCTTTCTACCCACACTTTGCTAAAAAATCTATGAGCAACTGCAATTTTAAAAGTTACAGAGAAGTACAATTGTAGAGTTGCAGGTGTGTGTGTGTGTGTGTGTGTGTGTGTGTGTGTTGACAATGTTCTATTTTTCCAAATATACAATATTCCATAAAGACAACACCCATAACAATTTAGTACTAGGCATATAAGTTAAAAATCTGCTGTCACTAAACAGGGTTGTCTTTTCTTCAAGATTGAACCTGCATTATCCTGACAGAAGAGTAATAAAGAAATCTGATCCCCAGGAGGAGGGTGTAGGGACGAAAGAATGAAAGAAGTGGGTAAAGACAACATGAGAGAAGTTAACTAGAGCCACAGACAACTCATATTTTGTAGTCGGATTTTTCTTTGGGCTGTCAGCTCACAAATAATGACACAGAGACTTATTATTAGTGCTCATCCTTAGTTTAGGCTTGTTTCTAACTAGTTCTTATAACTTAAATCAACCCATATTTTCTAATCTACATTTTGGCACATGATTCATTACCTCATCTCCATACTGCACATCCTACTTCCTCCGAATCTGTCTGGTGACCTGTCTATCTTCTTCCCAGAATTCTCTCTCTGCCCAGAAGTCCCACCTATACCTTCTGCCTAGCTATTGGTTGTTCAGCTTTTTAATTACACCAATCGCAGCAGTACATCTTCACACAGTGTACAAATATCCCACAACAATATTTAACACATGCGACTTTCGGAGTTGTCCACCCAGCAGTCAAAACAAGCGACATTATTAACCAACTTCTTTTTTGTTTTGCCTAAGGTGTCACCTGACATTGAGTCTCCTTCATCTCCCACTGTGTACACCTGAGAGTGCCAGCCTGTGCCTATGGCCATCCCAGATTGTATCAAGAGATGCAAAATAAAAAACAGAAGGTCAGATTTAGGGAAGCTGTGCCTATACACAACTGGCCTGCTTCAGCCCAAGAAGGTCAAGAAATCATTCAACAATACACAAGCATTACCCAGTAGAAGCACACACATAATGGCATGAGCAGCTCAGCCAGCTGCTTGAACGCCTACTTTCATTTGGTTTACCTATTAAATGATCCCAGTTGTGCAACTGCTCTTATTAAATGTCTATTATACAGGGAACATTTAGGATGTGAAATATATAATGAAAGACTATTTACCATAACATTTCAAGCTTACCTATTGTAGCCTCAAAGTTCATTTATTTTTTAACCCAAAGGACTTCTGGTGCCTTTTAGGGTCTGCTGAAATTGGCCAAGCACTTCTGAGAGCCACATTTCAATATAAGCTCTGCATGCCCTGTCTCCTTTCACAGGTGTCAGACCTGCATCATAGTCTGAAGGTCCCTCACTTCCAGATGAGTCACTTCCTTTCTTCTTTATTATTCCAGGGTTTTGTTCTCCCAACACATCTTACTCATATGAAGTTCAAAACTAACACAGTCTCCAAAATCTAAATGCATTTTACTTTATTTTGTCCGTGCTAATAGATGAATGAATCCTTGTAGTATACACATTCCCAAAGTCCCAAAATACTTCATTGAAATAACTGTTGTTATTTTGACATTTTGTGTTTATCAGTCCCAATAAAAAAAAATCCTGAGGGGAGGATAGGAGGGAGGGATTGGGAGGAAAGGCAGGAGGAGAAACTATGGTCAGGATATCCTGATATCACAATGATTTCATTGTAATGATCTGGTTCGTTTTATACAGTAGAATTAAGAGTCCTGCTATCCACTTTGGCTTGTCATTTGTCAAAACAATAGACACATATATTATAGTAAATAATCTATTTGACAAATTCTCTGTTCAAAATGAATGTTCACCTGATCTGGATGTATTTTTAATCTTTTAAACATGACCTTTTGCATGTTGAGTCAGCATTGTCTATGTGTAAGTAACAAGATGAAATACTTCACAATGGAAAGCTCTAATCTATAAAGAAAATAGAACTTCCAGGAATACTGAGAATGTTGTGTCAGAAACAGCCCTCCAAGCCTGTAGTACTACAACCAGATGGACCCTGGGAAGTCATCTTGTGTTCCTCATTACTGAGTTTGATTATGACCAGTGTGGAAAAAACTAACAATCAACAGAATTCCTTGTTCATTGTTAATTTCTCCCAACTCAAACCTACATTTCACATTTGTGGATATGTATGGCCTCTCTTTCTTTGATTGCTCTAAGATGGATAGACAGACAGACAGACAGACAGATAGGGAGAGAGAGAGAGAGAGAGAGAGAGAGAGAGAGAGATGGAAGGAAGGAAGGAAGGAAGAATAACTCTCCTGGGAGGGTTTAAGAATCACTCATAATAACATTTTAACTAGAAACTTCATCAGAAATGAGCAAGAATATTGGATTATTGCAAATTTGATTAAATTTTACTACTCATTAAATACCATTTTCCAAATAAAACCTGAGAATATTA
>CABHPH010001218.1:0-21072 GCA_902168325.1 Peromyscus nudipes | reverse complement strand
AAAGAAAGAAAGAAAGAAAGAAAGAAAGAAAGAAAGAAAGATTCATATATATCTGAAGAGCACATTCTGATCTTCATTGATGGAGCCAGAGCTGCAAAATTCCTCCTCAAGAATGAAGGACTCCAGGGCTATTGCTGAATGCTGGTATTTCCAAGATGCCTTTGTCTTTCTCTTGCTGTGACCCAATCCCACAGTACCACACAGAGTACTCTTGGCAGAAGCCTGCCTTCCAATAAATTTGGTCTTTGAGAAGTGCATGTTCCTGCATAATTGCTTGCTACAGTGTAGGTATTTTTATCCTTTTCCTAAAGATCTATGCAAATATCAATCAGACCTCTATTACCTCAATGATATGAGAGAGCTTTAACTAGGGTATGGACTAGTCGCAGATGTAAGATAGGGAAGTCTAACTTGGATGAATAAGAGTAAAGATTTACCTAACGATGGCAAGTCTAAACTATTGTTTGCATTTCTTCATGTAAACTGCACTGTGGACGCATCTTAATTAAAACTTGTGAATGATTAGTTGAAAATTTGACATCTGTCTCACTGAGCATGCCTAACAAACAGGAGTCTAGGTCCCTTATAATTTCATAATTTTGTGGGAGAAATAAAGCAATCCCAAGCTGTGGTAGCCTCGCAGCAGATGGGGAGGAGGGTAGCCTCAAAGACCCAAAAATGTCAATAGAGCTTCTTACAGACTGGAAGCATGCCTAGCGTTAAATAAATTGAATCCTGTCCTTTATCTCCAAATCAATAGAATTTTTCCAAAGTATTACAGATTCTCAAATTTAGACCAGTCCAGTTCCACTGAAAATTGCAAAATACAGAAAGAAATTAAGAGAAATGTGAGTAAAGGAGGAAGCTTTTTATGTTCACAAATTGAAAATGTACATGATTGAAAACATATTGTTTAAAATGGCAATATTCCTCACATTGATCTTGTCCAACACAATCATCATCAAAATTTTAACTTGACTTTTCTTTTTGTCAAAAATTGGTAAACAGATTCTAAAATTCTTAACCAAATGCAGGGGATTCAAAAACAGTCTAAAAATCATAAAAGAACCAAATTTGAAGACTTTTAATTCCTAATTTCATATATTGAACTAATCTACAGAAATCAAGTCAGTATGACACTGGACTAAAAGAGAGAGAGTAGACTGTGATGGTATTGTGTTCCCCAAAATATTGTGCACCCTAATAAACTTATCTGGGGTTAGAGAACAGAACAGCCACTAGATACAGAGGCTAGAAAATGGTGGCACTCACACCTTTAATCCTAGCATTCCAGAGGCAGAGATCTACCTGGATCTCTGTGTGTTCAAGGATACAGCCAAGCATGATGACTCATGCCTTTAATCCCAGAAAGTGAGCCTTTAATCCCAGGGAGTGATGGCAGAAAGCAGAAAGGTATATAAGGCGTGAAGACCAGAAACTAGAAGCTTTTAGCTGGTTAAGCATTCAGGCTTTCAAGAAGCAGTTCAGCTGAGATTCATTTGGATAAGGACTTAGAGGCTTCCAGTCTAAGGAAACAGGATCAGCTGAGGAACTGGCATGGTGAGGTAGCTGTGGCTTATTCTGCTTCTCTGATCTTCCAGCATTCACCCCAATAACTGGCCTCAGGTTTGATTTTATTAATAAGACCCTTTAAGATTCATGCTACAGTAGACATATAGAAAAACAGAACTGAATAGAGACCAGAATTAAAAATTAAACCCTTATAGTTGCTGTCACTTGTTTATCCAGAGTGGCAAGGCAATACAGCAGGAAAAGTGTAATTATTTCAACCAGTGATGCACCAACAAATAGATATTCACACAGAAAAAGTGAAGTTACATCCTTACCTTCTACCATAAAAATGATCTCAAATGCATCCATGACCTAAAAATGCAAAAGCTGAAATTATAAGACATCTCACAGAAATTACCTTAGGAGTAAATCTATATGACCTTAGGTAGGCAGTGATAGACATTATATCAGAAGGCGAGACAGCACAGCACAAACAATAGGTTAAAACATATAAAGTCAGCAGAGCACCTTACCAAAACAGAATGCTTACATGCTGCAAAGGATCTTGTCAAAAGAGTGGAAAGTCAATGCACATAGTAAAAGAGACATTTGAAAACTGTGCATCTGACAAACAGGCATGAAATACATAAAGAGCATTTTACAGCTCAATAATAAAAGGATAAGTAGCAATCTGAAAATGGGCAAGGGGTGTGGGTAGACATTTCTCTAAAGATGATCTGCATATAGCACTCAGCACATTTAGCCATTGCAGAAATGCAAAAAAAACTCAAAAAGTTATCATTTCACATGAACATGTGGAGAAAGCAGAGCCTTCATGAAACACGAATCTTAAATGGTCTTATTAACAAAAAAAAACTCAGGAGCTAGGTATTGGGGTGAATTCTGAAAGATCAGAGAAGCAGAACAAGCCACAGCTAACACACTTCACCAACTTCTCAGCTGATCCTGATTCCTCTGAATCCTCATCTGAATGGATCTCAGCTGAACTGCTGCTAAAAATCCTCTAGTTCCTGGTCCTCATGCCTTATATACCTTTTTGCTTCCTGCCATCACTTCCTGGGATTAAAAATATGTGTCACCATGCCTGGCTGTTTCCAGTATGGCCTTGAACTCACAGAGATCCGAATGGATCTCTCTACCTTCCAAGTGATAGGATTAAAGGTGTGTGTGCCACCATTTTCTGGCTTCTATGTCTGTCTAGTGGCTGTTCTGTTCTCTGACCCCAGATAAGTTTATTAGGATGCACAATATTTTGGGAGACACAATATCACCACACCTTTATTCATTGCACCCATTGTAACAATTTCAAAGAGTTTTGTAGTTAACATTAAAGAATGTTAAATAGAGTTACCACATCATCCATGAATTTCACATACCATATGTGCCTATTTCTCTAGAGTCTAGAGAAATGAAAAAAAAACAACTTGTACTCTGATGCTAGCAGAAATACTGTCACCAACAGCAAAACCAAGTTTTCAAATATTCTACCGAGAATAGAATTTGAAATCTGATATACTGTTTATTTTTAGGATAATGAAATATTTTAAACTTAGCTTTGGTAATGATCTCACAATTGTGAAAATACACACAAAAATCTAAGTTACACACTCTAGATGAGTTATTTTATGATACATAAGTTATAGCTCAATAGAGAAGTTTATTTAAAATGAGAACATATATGAAAATATGTTTAAACTGATAGAACTGCATGAAGCAAAAGATTTATTCATAATCCCTTCCATGAGAATGATCTTCTAAGAAAGCTAACAGTGCCTTCTGCTCGGAAAGCTTGCCTTATTAATTACATGTTCCATTATTATTATATTTTTGGCCAGCAACACACTTGAGCAAGGATCAAGACTAATTGGACTGGACAAAACCATACCTGTCTAGGGAAGTTGTATGTGTAGCACTTCAGAAATATCTATTTTTTCTGTGCTTCTTGGAATCTTTGGAGTGATTAGTGTCTTTTGCATACTAATAAGAATAGTGGCTAGAGGACCCTAGACAGCTTCAGGAAGCAGGCTGATCATTGAAAGCTATGACTAGACCGAGCTTTCCCACAGCTCAACTGCTGGAGACAGGAGAGGGGCTGAGGTTGAGGTGATCAACAATGGACAATTATGCAATCAATTATAATTGTGAAGTGAAGTCTTCATAAAACCCCGAATGATGGAATTCACAAAGCTTCCTGGCTAGGGAACACATCACACATCATCATGTGCTGAGAGAATGGCATGCCCCAACTCCAGTGAGGCAGATGCTCCTGTGCTGCAAGTTCTTTTACCTACCCTTATTCATTCTTCATCTGTCTGCCATCTATGTTCTTCTTTACTTCCTTAACTAGAGATACAAGTAGTTTTATTTCCCCTGAGTTATATGATTCATTCTTCTTAAGTAATAAAACCTGAAGAAAGAACAATGAAATGCCCACTTCCCAGCTAGTTGGTCAGAAGTGTGACAATGCACTGCTGGTTGGCATAAGAAGTTAGGGGTATCTTGGTGGTATCTGGGACTTTCTCCAAGAACGATTTCACAACTGGACTGTGCTGAAGTGAACTAGCTGGTACCACATTGCACTTAACTGGACTCAATATCATCAGATTGGCTTGTATGGGATTGGATTATAAAACACACCATCAACACAGTATCTGTTAACAAATTGCTTTGCATGGGAGAAAACACACATGCATGGCACCTGAGATAGTGTCATAAGTGATGAATAAAAGCTGGAAAAGCATACTTTAGTTCTTCCTGCCTGTGAGGTTGCCTTTTTGCACCACTCAAGTTTTGACCTCTTCCTTAATTTCTAACATGAGCAGGGCAGCCGGTCACACACTTAATCCTTGCATTACCCTACTCCAGTGGAAACAGAATTGGGCATGAGATCAATTCCTGGCCTGTTTACTGAGTTTCTCTATGGCTCATCCTAATTAGAGTTGCACAAAACTGATTTATCCAGGCATAGAAGAGGAAATAACGGTACCTCTTTTACCTCGACTCAGGTTCTGATTAAAGTGGAATAATGCTTTCTTCTGTAACTGCTTTCAAATGTGAGGCTCTAAATTTTTTTTTTACATTCCTGGCTAGATTAGCATTGTGACCCATTCACATAAAATATGAAGTTCTAATTTAAGGAGCTCTGAGATCCTTAATGTTCAGGGAGATCTCAAGATGATTTGCTTAGAGGCGTATGAAGATATAACTAAATCAGGCTTCTTTGGTAAATGCTTGTTACTTTAACGTGAGAGTAAACCCTGTGGCCTGGCAGAGAACCATATAGAATTAAGAACTTAGCCAACTGGGCAAAGTTATGACACCTAAGAGTTCCTTAATAGACCATATTTGCCAATTACTTCTCAGCTTGATGTTTTATTTATGAATCAAGTTTAATTAGCATAACAACAAAGGACTACTGGAAAGGCATTTTGAATAAAATTGGCTTTTGGGTTTTTTACTATCCTCTCTTTGGGCACATCAAAATTTTTTATTCATGAAAAAAATACGTAGTTTTCAATGATTTTCTATGTGGATTTTTTCATATTGTTTTCTTAGCTAATATACTTCAAAGATAATATTTATATTTGCTTTTTAAAGGTAATTTTTATATTGATTAGTTCTTTATTTTAAGCTAGATTATTCACTACTATGCTAATTTTATTATAAAGAAGTTAAGATAGTTTCTCATTAAACCCATCTGCCAAAGACAGAAAGACATGTTCATTCACAAATGGTGGTTTTAATGTAAAACATTTTGAGCATAGTATTAGTAAGCTACCACTGTGTGATAAGCCACCCCTAACACAATAGCTTAAAAGTATCATATTTCATGCTTTTTATCTACTTATAGATTGTAGGGACATTTTTCCTATTCCTGGTAGATTTATGAACATTAGAAAGCTAGCCCTGGTTTGAGTGAGAAGTTCTGTTAATCTTGGCTTGGCGCTGTCACTAATCTGGGAGTCAGCTGGCCTTCACCTCATTCAGGATGGCTTCAGATCTTTCTTGCATTATCTCAGTGGTATCCAGCTCCCCCTATAGTGCTATAAAAACAGACCCAGGCTAATTTGATGAAAATCAAAGTAAAATATGCAAGGCTTCTGGAAGCTCTCATTCAGGAATTGTCTCTCATTTGGGCTGAGGAATGCAGCAAGTTAGAAGTCAACCTGGTTTCAAAGAATTGGAAAGTTGTGTTTTCTCCCATTAATGAGAAGCCTCTAAGTAATTTTGCAAAGGGATGGATACAGGTAAGAGAGAGTGTTTGTTGTACTCTGGATACTAGATCATGAAAGCATCAAGAAAAATAAGGTAATACAGTGTGAAATCCTTGAGATCATGGGTGAGAAGGAAACCAGGAACACAACCATAATCATACAGTCATGGAAAGAAAGAAGTATGATATGATCAAAAGGACTCATCATTTCAGAAATTTAAGGATACACACCACTTCCTTGGGTGACTGTCAGTCTATTCCCTAGCTATTTCTCCAGACTTTTCTATCAGTGAGAAACATAATTTGGGGAGATGAGAGAGAGATTTAGGGCATATTAGAGATAGACATCAGGAGTAAGTTTTTTTTTTTTTTTTTTGTTATATTACCAAAATCCCCTTTATCTCTTGTCAAAAGCAACTATAAAATGAAGGTTTTTAAATAAAAATCTAGGGTTTGTCCAACCCCTCAGTCACAGGTCCTATTGGAGACACCTTTGGTTGTGTGGCTTCCACTGTTCTCTAGCAGAACTCACTAAGAGATCAAGGCTAGAGAGATTAGAGATGGCAGGCATACACTTGCTCACTGATGCACAGGCATACACCGCAGTCCAGCCATGGACTTCCTTGAAAGGAAGTGTCTAGGAAAAGTTTTCTCGCTAGTTCTAATATGTTAAAAGTATGCTGCATTGTAAATAAAGAGGGAATGGAAGTCAGATATGAGCTCAATGCAACTTTAAGTATTCATTCATTGAACACATATTTAAAGGTCTCTCATTGTGTGTCAGGCACAAGGATAGGCATTAACAATACAGAGGTGAGCAACATAGATTTGGTCATTCTTGAAGTGAAGTGAGAGAAAAAACTTGAACAGTTACACATTGTTGCTGGGGGATGTCTTTCTGTACACTGTGAATATATGTTGTTCCCAATGTTTAGTAGATAATCTGCTTTGGCCTATAGCAAGGCAGCTTACAGGCAGGCAGGAAATCCAAGGAGAGATACAGGGAAGAGAAATGCAGAGTGAAGGAGATGCCAGCCTGCCATCCTAGTAACAACATGTAATGGGATACAGATAAAGCCACGGAACACGTGGTGATGCATAGATTAATAGTTACGGGTTGAGTTAAACTATAAGAGCTAGCTAGCAAGAAACCTGCCATGGGCCATACAGTTTGTAAACAATATTAAGCCTCTGAATGATTATTTCATAAGTAGCTGCGAGACCTCAGGGCTGGGCAGGACCAGAGAAACCTTCTGACTACTCATTGTTGTGATATTTGTGGACAAATCTCCAGCACATACTGGAAAACAGAATGTAGGATGAGGATGTGATCCCTAGAAGAACAGTATTTAAACCTGGGCCTACAGTTTAAATAATCATTCTGAAATCAGTAGTGTGTGTGTGTGTGTGTGTGTGTGTGTGTGTGTGTGTGTGTATGAATAAGAAACTTCAAAGTATGCACACAATTACAGACAGGCTCAACAAACATGGGTAAGGAATTTGTGAATTTTAATCTTACCTTCAAACTCATCCTTTCTGTTTCTCACCACTTTTCCTGGTCCAAATACCTCTCCAGCTTTTCTCACTTGGCCTTGTTTTCAAATCTAATAAATTTAGCTCTGGCTTTCATTTCTATTTGTACCCCAGGGGCCAAGTTAAAGGCACAAACAAGAAATGCTTGTTTCTATGTGAGCTCTGGAATTTCATTAGTCTTCATTATGTAAGAAATGCTTAGTGGTAGAAAACTAATGAGATACTTTAGTTCCCACCTCAGTCCAGTAGGTGAGAGCGGGGGTGTTTATCATGGAACTGAACTGAGAAACTCAGATTTTTCTGTGTCTAGAACAGAGGTGACTTTATTTCTTGGCCAGTGAAATCATGTTTGAACTAATCTCAGAGCTCTCAGGGGTGTCCTACACCTTTTGTTGGATCCAGTGAGCCTTGGAAGCTTGAGACCTTATCTTCTATCTGAAAGAGAGGGGACTGGGATTATTAAGAAGGTTGTGACCCTGATCTGCCAGTTCAATAGACCAGAAAAGATCCTTCCATAAATCATGAGCGACCTTGGATATCTTGTGAAGGACACTGAGATTTATCCTTTAGCACCTAAATTTTTAAACAGGATGATTAAATCATCATATTTATATTTTATCAGCTAACTCCCTGCACTCAAATCTCTGTCTTAGGGTCTGCTTCTAAAGAAACCTAGGCTTAGACAATGCTCTAGGAATCTACTTTGCATGGGCAACAATACCAAGGAATGTGTATATGGAGAGGCAGCAGTAAAGAGGAAGAGATGTGTGCTAATGAAGGGTGTTGTTCAGAAACTTATGAGTTCAAATTCCCAGGGACTTCCAGGAGACTATGTAGGAAACACCCATCTCAGTATTTCTCTATCAAGGATGAAGGCAAACCCTGAGATGGCTAACTCTTCAGTATCACATGTCTGTCTTTGGCACAAGCTATAAGGAAAACCCTTAGGCAGGGAGTTCAAGGCATTTGCTGTAAGGAGTCTTTACAATAATGGAAACAGTGAATGTCAAGATTGTGTAGTAGCACACTAATAAGTAGATAACAGTTAATCAATCCACTAGTAAATTTTAAGGCTGGTGCCCCTGTCAAGTGAGAATGGGTATTTAATCCACAATAGCAGAGGGAATGGAGGGAAGAGGAAACATTTTGAATGAATTTGAAAAATCAATGTGACTGACAACCAAAGAGAATAATAGTGTAAAAGAGTCCAGGAAAACTCCCAGACCTCCAGCTTGAAGGTAAAATGAGATGCCAAGGTCTAGCTAGGAAATGCTCCATAAATTACATTGAGAATTTAGGCATAGCATATTTTAAATATTTGTCAGTATCACAAATTTATCTTCCCAGAAAGTTGACTCTGAAATAGAGGCTAGTATGCAACAATTGTAAGAGAATTTGTTTGGAATCAACTCATGATAAAGAGAATAGAATTTGGAGAAGTTGAGCAGCCAGTACAGACTCAATAGAAACCTCAGCCTGCCTCAGAGGAGCTCTGGGAGAGGAAACTGCCCTCTGGATGGTCCCCAGTTGAGTAAGCTGATCAGATTGTCAGTTCATTCGGGGGAGAAGACCTTGAGAAAGGCTCATGAGATCAGATGAGATGCTGCTCTTCAGCCAAGACAGTCCTAGAAGGCTGACAGCTTGACAGCCATGAACACCCACACACACAGTGAGGTTAAGAGGAACTCTGTTCCTAAGCAGGGCTCTGGACAATACATCCCAGCATCCACCACAGGCAAGATTACAATCTCCAGAATCAAGTTGCTAACTCACTCATAAGTCTAGTGCACAGAAGAAATGACTAGCAGCAGCATATGCAAAGAGCTCTCTGTTCAAAGTAACAGAGTTTCAATAAGCAACTTAGGCAGATGGTATAGAACAAATACTTAATTCTAAAACATCCCAAATGTGATTGTTCTGTGGAAAATAATAGTAATTCATTTTCCTTAGAAAGATGCAAATAAAGTCATTATGCCATATACAACAGACTTTAAGTTACCTGTCAACAATAAAATGTAGAGAAGCGTAACAGAATTGTTTTATTCAAAGGTGAATAATAAAACAGTAGAAATGTTATGAAGAACGTCAACCTGTATGTAGTGATTATGCTTTCTTATGATGTATCTGAGAATCATAGCAAAACAAATTTTCTAATTTTCTGTCAACTTCCTTTTGACACTAAATTATGCTTATAAATATGTAATTAGAAAAATATGTTTTTAATACTGATGACAAGGATAGCATTCTTAGTAGAATTGTCTGTCTACTAAATGTTATGTTCCAACTGACAGAAATGCAAAAACTTAAAAATACAACACTAGAGGCTGGAGAGCACTTGTTGATCTTTCATAGGACTCTGGGTTTGGTTCCCAGCACCCACATTAAGAGCTCACAACCATCTGTAACTCCATTTTCAGGGGATCTAGTGCCAACTTCAGATCTCTGTGGGCACCAGTCATATACATGATGCACATATATACATGCAGGTAAAATATTCATACACATAAAATTAATAAATCTTTTTAAGCTAGAAAATAAAATACTAGCACATGCAAATACTTCCCCAGACACTCTTCATAAATAGATGACAGATAAGTAGATATAGATAGATGATAGATAGATAGATAGATAGATAGATAGATAGATAGATAGATAGATAGATAGATAGATAGTAGATAGGTAGATAGTACATAGATAGACAGACAGACAGACAGACAGACAGACAGACAGATAGATAGATAGATAGACAGATAGACAGATATAGATAGAGAGCTAAGTTTTAAAGTATTTTTGCCTCACATTTCACTTTTATTGTCTCACAAGTGTCCCTCCCCCACAAGCCTCTGCATAGTAAATGTGGTATACTGCTGTCATGGGAGCTACACTGCCTATTTGCTAATATAGACCTGAGCAAGACCTATGAAAGCCTTCCAGTTCCTCTGATTCTTAGTTTTCTCATCTGTAAAATGGAACTCATAAAAATGGTCATTCCCAGCAATCTTACAAAGTGTTTACTGGCACAAATGCTTTTAAATATATTGCTGTAAATCATTGCTGCAAGGTAGCAGAAGAACACATACAAAGCTACCTGGTTGCCTAACTTGTACCCTCAGTGCTTACCAGAAAAAGTCAGCCATTGGCAAACCACCCACCAAGAAGATTAAGGATAGTCAAAGCCCCCGATGCCAAAGCCACCTCTTCTGTGAATGACTTACAGTGACACTCCTAGTGGCAATGGTCAGAAGAGAGACAATGTAAAAAACTACATTTTCATTCCACCTATTCCAGATACCATAAATCTGTGGATCCTGACTCCAAATTTCTTCTACTTTATCCCAAAGGCTCACTTGGCATAAATTATAGCTGCAAAGCAGCAGGATGCATGAGGAACATCTCAAATCAGAAGCTTAGCTACATACTGAATCACAGCTCAGTCCTACGAACTCACCAAGTGATTGATGAGCTCAGCAATTTCCAGGGAGTTCCTCCTGGCATCAGGATCTCCTATCAATAAGATTCTCTGTCTGTAAGTCCAAGTTCACATGGAGAAGAAAGGCAACAGAAACAGCACCCTGGATATTCCTAAGCAGGATATTCCTATGCCTCCCACACTTGAATTCACTCAGAAAGCCCAAAGCAATTGTAAATCTGAGCATGCTTGCTACTAATTTATATCTACAGAGGGATTCCCTCCCTCCCAGCTTGTCTCCACACTCTTGAATAGAACCATATTCACATTCCACCTATACCACAACTAAAGAATCCCTCCTTTAAATGTCTTTCCAGTGAATTTCATTCAGAGTTTCCTCATTTTCTCTAGAAAATACAACTCAAAAAGCCATGCCATCTGACCATTCTAGAGTTCCTTGAAGGGTGAAGTTCATAAAAGAGAATGTAGGAAGAGATGGCTGACAGGAGCTGTCTCTGGGGTTAAAACTAGCCTCATAGACTCTGTGCAAAATGGCCAAGACTAGACCAGACTATGGAACAGTTTATGCTCTAGAGCATTTTCTATTATATATTAGGGAAGTCAAAAATATCAGGGGCTAACAGATATATGTAATACCAGTAGAGAAAACCAGGTAAAGGGTCTACCAGGATTAACAGAGAAACTAGCTGAAACTGGGAGGTAAGAGAGTCAGAGTAACAAAGCATAATCCTAATTCTGTTCCTTTTAAACAGAAATGTTGGAAGACAAACTTCTGGGGTCAGGTGTAGAATATATGTCATTGAATTAATCCATATATGTCAATAAGCATATGAACAAAGAAAAAAGCAGTAAATTAGAAACAATCCTGCCTAGGCAACAATCTACAACTATAGCACAATGTCATTAGGAATCACTTCATTGACTTTTTTTCTTTTTTGTCAGTCATGTTTGGTTCTATCCTAGGTCTCTGGGCTGTCTAGCCTCTGGGTCCTGGCCCTTCAGGCATTGGCAGGGGTGGGCTCCCTCTCATTGTATGGGTCTCAAGCTAGATCAGTCTTTGGTTGGTCATTCCCATAATTTCTGCACCACCTTTGTCCCAATATATTTTGTAAGCAAGGCAAACTGTAGGTCTAAGATTATATGGTTGGGTTGGGGTCCCAATCCCTCCACTGGAAGTCTTTCCTGGTTACAGGAGATGATTGGTTTAGGTTCTATATCTCCCATTACTAGGAGTCCAATTGTCATCAGAGAGGCTTCGTAAAGCAACTGATAGAAACAGATGCAGAGATCCACAGCCAAACATTAGGTGGACCTCAGGAAATCCTGTAGAAGATGCGGAGGAAGGATTATGAGAGCCATAGGAACAAGGAAATCACAGGAGTCAACTGACCTGGGCTCATGGGGGCTCACAGAGACTGAACCGCCAACCAGAGAGCTTGCATGGGACTGATCTTGGCCTTCTACACATATATTGCTGTACTATGGCTTGGTCTTCTTGTGGGACTCTGGGCAGAGGGAACAGGGGCTGTCTTGACTTGGTTGCCTGCTCTTGGAACCCTTTCCTCCTGCTGGGTTGCTTCACGCACCCTTTATAGGAGAAGAGGTGCTTGCTGCAACTTGATATCCCATGGCTGGCTAATGGGAGGCCTTCACTTTTCTGAAGGGAAGGGAGAGGGAGTACATGGGAGAGAGAGGGGAGATTAGGGGGAGGGGTTTGGAGGAGGTGAGGGAGAGAGAGTGTGGTGATATATTGTGTGCCCTAATAAAATTCGCCTGAAGATCAGAGAACAGAACAAGCCACTAGATTAAACACAGAGCCAGGCAGTGGTGGCACACACCCTTAATCCCAGCACTTGAGATCTTATGCCTTTGCTTGGAAATCACACACACACCTTTAATCCCAGGAAGTGATGGCTGGGTGGAGAAAGGTATATAAGGCATGGGGAGACATAAACTGAGGCTTTTTCAGGTTGAGGAGTTGGTGAGGTAAGAGGTGTTGGCTGTGGCTTGTTCCTTTGTCTCTCTGATCTTTCAACATTTACACCAGTATCTGGTTCCAGGTGTTTTATTAAAAGACCATTTAACATTCGAGCTACAGGAGGGGAAACCATGATCAGGCTGGGAAAAATAATTAATTGATTAATTAATAAAAATGATTTTAAAAACACTTCTGACTAGAGGGATGGGGGTAGGATAAGTTTCTAGAGTTACTCCAAGATAGTATCCAAAATACTAAACTCTAGACAGACTCATCCTCAAAACTCTTTAAAGTGCTTTCACATGACTTCAATGGTGTCTTGGGAATGCTTACTCCCCCTTCCATTCTAGATCTGTTTCCCCAACCAACAGAACTGATAAAAACACACAAACACACACAGACAAACAAGAAGTAAAGACAACCAGAAGTGGCCACACAGAGACTTAAAACGAGAGGGTCCAGTGACATCTCATGTGGATCCCAGACACCAGAATTAGGGCTATGCCCAGTCTTTACTAAGTGTCCTATTCAGAAGGTGCCATAAACAGACTTACTTCCAGAGGTGACAGATTTAGGCAACTTCTTGTAATTTCATATTTTAGGACAGAAGTATCAGAAGCCTCTGGGGCATTAGAACTAGAGGTAGAAGAAGTTGGTAGGGCCCAGGAATGTCTCATAGTGTGCACCCCTAGAAATTGATCTTTTCTGTGCTATCATTCCAGAAAGGATCTAAGACAACTTCCCACCATGTCCTGGTGACTCGATCTCTAGATATCTCCAGAATATTGTGAAGTAAGCTTACCAGAGACTGCCACACAGACACTCTTAAAGCCAAAGTGAAAGTCTTTATTGCCAGCAGGTGGATGCATAGGGAAGCTTCCCAAATTATGCAGCCCTGAGACTTATAGCTCTTTGTCCTTTATGCACAAAACTACCATCTGGTTTGTATACTTTAGTTAGCAAGAAGTGGAACTACAAAAGCCAAAAAGCAAGGCTAGTACTGTTAAGATCTTTTAACTCGAGGACTTTCCTGTAACTATGGACTAGGTTTTTGTTCCTGTTCTGGCAGGTATTGAAGCCTATATGTTGGGTTTTAAGGTCAGAATGATGCCTCTAACATGGCATCAGTCATGCTAAGGTCTGGGAGACTATTACAGATAGATAGATAGATAGATAGATAGATAGATAGATAGATAGATAGATGACTACAACAGACTGTGTAAATACATTTTCTTTGTCTATCAGTTGATTTAAAGAATAGTACAGCACAAAGCACTTCTTGTAAGTTATATTGTTGAGTTTGAATTAATGCCACATATGACAGTGATAACACAAAGTTCTTGTCTTCTTGAAGTAAATAACTCAGCTGAGAGACACAATTTAAACAGACATCCATTTAGCAAATCAAAGCAACAGTGCTCCAGAGACATCACAGTGGGATGACCACAAAGAAGGAGTAGCCATTGTTCTGCATTGTGTAATTTTAAGAAGTTTTATGAAGGCTTATGCTGTGGGTGACACACTCACTGGGTACCGGTGATCTACTTTCTCTCTCACATCATAGTGAACCAGATCCCCATGTTAAGATATTTCCTCCAAACATTTAAAACTTCCCCAAACCTTGAAGTAAGGACTTGATTTTCTTTCTTCCATCTCTCAATCTGTCTCACAACCCAAGGCACCTATTTTTCACTCTCACCTGAGTACTGATTTTTTTGTGTCCAAGAGGTAAGCACTACTTGGAGAACATACCTCCAGAGCTGGGTCTTCTCATAGCCACGCCTTTAAAAGCACCTTGGATTTCTAGTAACAGAAGTGCTTGTGGCCAAGGGTGAGGTCAGAACAGTGTCCTCACTGTTCTCCTTCTTAGCGGAAGCACAGGAGAATGTGGAATCAGTAAAGTCACAAGGTATATGTCCTGGGACTTTCATTTGTACACCCTGTTCTTAAGTTGTTTGCTCATTTTGGCAAATAGTTTTTCAATTATAAATAATGAAGAGATTGATCATGATGGTGTTATAGTTGTTATCTAAGTGTCCTGAGTTCCCTGAAGGATTTGCTAGATCTTTCTAGACCACCAGTATTTAACATAAATCTTTGTGGTCCTGGCAATGTTCTATATCTGACCTGTAAAATATGGTAGCTGCTAGCCATCTTTAGCTATTCAGCAGTCAGAACGCAACTAGTGTAACCGAGGAACTCAATTTTTATTTTGTTGAGTTCTAAAACAGTGTTATTTGGTTTGGACATTTATTTAATTGCATTATTCATGAGTTTATTTCTGTGCATGTGTACATGTGTATATGTGTGTGGGTCTGCTCATGCCATGGCACACACCCAGAGGCCAGAGGATGAATTGTGAGTCCATTCTCTCTCTCTACCTTGTGAGTCCTAGGGTTTGAACTCAACTCATCAAGCTTGGTAGTTAAGGACCTTTACTCACAGAGCCATCTTCCTTGCCAAATTTTAATTAACTTTAATTAAAATAACACATGTGACTAGGAGTTACTTGTACTGAACAATATTACTCTAGATATATTAACCAAATGGATAGAGGAAATAATTGCTTCCTTAATACTGGGAGGACAACCAGCTGCTCTGTTCTGTTATTGTTATAAGAATTAAATGAAAACACAGGTTGAGAACATCAGACAATACTTGATCCATTGGAAATACAAAATAAATGTTTGCTCTTCTATTACTGTTCTTCTTTTATAAAAATAGTAGCTAAATTTTAATTAATAATTAACTGTTGTGATAAGATAAACAATAGATTTGCCAAACTAAGCTATTATCTAGTTTGGATCAATGATTGTCTTAATACGAAAATGTGGCTTGGGAGTGTGATTGACAAAGTTATAAATGGTAATATGGATACTGAAGTTTCTTGGTCCCACCCAGTCCTACCCGGGCAGCAGCCATTTTTATAACATAGTAACTCAGAGGCTTTGTATTAATTACAAACTGTTTGGTCTGTGGCTCAGGCTTATTGCTAGCTAACTCTTACATCTTAAATTAGCCCATTTCTATTAATCTATATCTTGCCACGTGGCAGTGGTGTTACTGGTCTCCTGGCATCTTGTTTCTTGGGTGACTGTATGGCATCTGCCCTGACTCCATCCTTCTTTTCCCTGTCCCTCTGCTTGGATTTCCAACCCAGCTATAACTTGTCTTGCCATAGGCCATAGCAGCTTCTTTATTAACCAATGGTAGCAACACATATTCACAGCATTCAGAAAGACCATCCCATAGCACTTCCCCTTTTCTGTCTAATCAAAACCATACTGTACTGGATGATAGAATATTTTTGAAAAATGAATCAAAAATTCCAAGAAAAAACCATAATATGAATATTTTGGCAGACTTTCATAAATGAACAAAGACCAAAGGTAAAAATATGAATAAATAACATTATAACTGAAGGCTTGCTGGACACAGGAGTGGATGTGACTATAATTACACCAGAACCATGGCATCTGAATTGGCCTCTTCAGGAGATAGATGTTCAGTTCCTAGGGATTGGAACTCTATCTCAGATAAAACAAAGCACAAGATGGGTTGAATACATAGATCCAGGAGGACAGAGAGGAAGGCTGAGGCCATATGTTGCTAATGTAGCAGTGAATCTATGAGGTCATGATCTGTTACAGCAATGGAATACCAGATTAATACTCCTCAGAATCTCAGAAGCAGATCATAAGCAAATTCATGTTTCTGTGAATAATATTATAAGACACTATAAAAAAACAGTCACCAACCATTCAGGCTGTATAAGAACAGGGCACAACAGCTGTTTAACTCTCAGAGGTACCAAAAGCCCTACCCTTAAAATGACTAACTGACAAATCTATCTGGGTTGGGCAGTGGCTTGTGACATCAGAGAAACTATATGCCTTAGAACAGCTGGTTCAGGAGCAGCTAAATGCACAACATATTGAAGAATCAACCAGCCCTTGGAATTCTCCTGTATTTGTTATTAAAAAGAAATCTGGAAAATGGAGAATGCTGACATATCTGAGAGCCATAGATAAAGTAATTCAGCCAATGGACTCCTTAAAGAATGGCCAATTATCATAATTGACTTAAAAGATTGTTTCTTCAATATACCTCTACAAAAAAAGGATAGGGAAAAATTTGCCTTCACAGTACCTACATAAAATAATCTCAGCCAGTTAAGAGATATCAAAGGAAGGTTCTCCCACAGGGAGAGTAAAATAGCCCCACACTGTGCCAATATTTTGTGCAAAAACCATTGGAAATAATTTGTATACAGTTTCCAAAATCTATAATTTACCAATATGGATGTGTTATTAGCTGATTAAATGTAGATACTTTGGGAAAAATGTTTGAAGAAGTAAAGAAAGTTTTACCTCGCTGGGGATTATAAGTTGCTCCTGAATTTTTGTATTGTTCTCTTTGTTTCTATTTTATTGATTTCAGCTCTCAATTTGATTATTTCCTGGCATCTATTCCTCCTGGGTGACTTTGCTTCTTCTTGTTCTAGTGCTTTCAGGTGTGCTGTTAAGTCACTAGTGTGAGATTTCTCCAACTTCTTTATGTGGGCATTTAGTGCTGTGAATTTTCCTCTTAGCACTGCTTTCATAGCGTCCCATGAGTTTGGGTGTGTGGTGTATTCATTTTCATTGATCTCTAGGAAGTCTTTAATTTCTTTCTTTATTAAAGGTGGTACATATACACAATGGAGTACTACTCAGAAGAGAAAAACAATGACATCATGAGGTTTGCAGGCAAATGGATGGAACTAGAAAAAAATCATCCTGAGTGAGGTAACCCAGACTCAGAAAGACAAACATGGTATGTAATCACTCATAAGTGGATACTAGATGTAAAGCAAAGGATTACCAGACTGCAACTCACAACTCCAGGGAGGCTACCTAGTAAAGAGGACCCTAAGAAAGACACAGGGATCACCCAATGACAGAGAAATGAATGGGATCTACATGAGCAACTTGGACATGGGGGGGCACATAATGGAGGGCAAGGGTCAGGGGAAAGAGAGCTTAGGAGAATGGGAGGTCCCAGCTGGATCAGGAACAGAGTGGAAGAACAAGGAAAGAGATACCATGATAAATGAAGACCCCATGGGAATAGGAAGAAACAGAGTGCTAGAGAGGTCCCCAGAAAAACACCCTAACTGTCATGATAGAACTCTCATCTAGTGACTGATGGAAGCAGATGCAGAAATCTACGGCCAAGCCCCAGGTGGAGCTCCAGGAGTTCAATCAGCAAGAGAGAGGAGGGATTATATGAGCAAGAGATATTGAGACCATGATTGGAAAAAGCACAGGGGCAAATAGCCAAACTAGTGGAAACACATGAACTATGAACCAATAGCTGAGGAGCCCCCATGGAACTGGATCAGGCCCTCTGGATAAGTGAGACAGTTGATGAGCTTGAACTAGTTAGGAGGCCCTCAGGCAGTGGGACCGGGACCTGTCCTTAGTGCATGAGCTGGCTTTCTGGAACCTAGAGCCTATGCTGAGACATTTTGCTCAGCCTTGTTGTAGGGAGAAGAGGATTGGACCTGCCTCAACTGAATCTACTAGGCTGAGCTGAATCCCCAGGGGAAACCTTGCCTTGGAGGAGGTGGGAATGGGGGGGGGAAGTGGGGGGGAGGGCGGGGGGGGGGGAGGAGGGAGGACAGGGGAATCTGTGGCTGATATGTAAAATTAAATTAATTATAAAATAAAAAATATAAATTGCTCCTGAAAAAATGCAAAGAGAAGAAATTAATTACTTATAATATAAAATAGGTCTACAAAAAATTCAACCCCAAAAGGTATAAATCAAGAGAGATCAATTGTGGATTCTTAATGACTTTCAAAAATTGCTAGGAGACAATTCCAATTTACGGTCCACTATTGGGATAAAAAAAATCATGAACTGAGTAATTTGTTCAAAACCTTGGATGGTGACAAGGACTGAAGTATTCCAAGAGAATTATTAGCTGAAGTTGAGAGAGAATTGGCTTTAGTGGAAAAGAAAATATGAGAAGCACATGTGGATTATGTAAATTCAGAGCTTAACCACATTCTGGTTATATTACCTTTTAGGCAATCCTCTACAGGAATTTTGATGTGGAGGGAAGATGTTATATTGGAATAGATATTTCTACCACATAAACAGAGTAAGAAATTAAAGGCATATTTGGGAAAGATTTCTGATTTGATTTTAAAAGAAAAATTAAGACTTTGTCAATTGACAGAAATGAACCCAGCAAAATTTGTAGTACCTTTAACTAATGAGGAAATTTCCTCTTTATGGGCAGAAAATGAATATTGGCAAAGAGGTTCCAGTAATTTTTGGGGATAGATTAACAACAGTTATCCCCAAAGTGAGAGAATCAAATTCATTTAAAAAAAAAAAAAACTACTTGGGTCCTTCCTCACATTGTATGGAGAATACCAATCTCTGGAGTCCCTACATTCTATACTGATGCAAATAAATCAGAAAAGGCAGGAAACTTAAGTAAAGTGGTTCAAAGCCCTTATGATTCTGTACAAAAGTCCATTATGGTACTAATGGACTTTACAGAATCTCTCAATATAGTTACTGACTCTCAATAGGCAGAGTTGTTTTACATATTGAAACCACTGAATTTGTCCCTGATAATACAGAATTAACTTCAGTATTTATACAATTACAGGAAATAATCAGAAATAGGGATCATCATATATATATGTGTATACACACACACACACACACACGCACACACACACACACATATATATCACACATTAGATCCCATGCAGGTCTGCCATTAGCACAAGGTAATGATGAAATTGATTGATTATTAATAGGAAGTGTTCTGGAGGCCTCAGAATTTCATAAAAAACACAATGTCAACAGCAAAGTTTAGAAAAGAACTTCTCCATCACTTGGTAACAAACCAAGGAAATTGTTAAAAAAAAAAAAAAAAGTCCTACTTGTTCCTTCTATATCAAAACTCCATTACCAGCAGGAAGTAATCCTGAAGGTATACATAGAAATGAAATTTGGCAAATGAGTGTGATTCATTTTGCAGAACTTGGAAAATTAAAATATATACACCATATAATAGATACATTTTTAGGATTTCAATGTGCAACTGCTTTGAGTTCTGAAAAGTCTGATTCTGTGATTACACTCCTACTAGAAGTCATGGCCATCATGGGCATACCTGTATAAATTAAGACTGACAATGCTCTAGCATACGTCTCCATTAAAATGAAACAGTCTTTTGCATCTTATAATATAAAGCATATTACAGGTATACCACACAATCCTACAGGGCAAGCAGTTGTAGAAAGATCCAATCACACTTAAAGGAAATGTTTAATAAACAGAAAAGGGGAACCAAAACCCCCAAAGACAGATTGCATAATGCATTATTAATCTTGAATTTTCTTAATGCTGATGAGATAGGACATTGCATAATAGAAAAAAACTACTGAGTTAAATCAGACCGTGTACTTTAAAGATGTGTTGACCTCAGAATGGAAACCAAGATATGTGCTACATTGGAGAAGGAGTTTCACTTCTGTTTCCACAGGAGAAGAAAAGCTGTGGATACCATCAAAATTAATAAAGATTCTATTCAAACAGGAGAAACCTCTTGATAAGGAGAAGTGATGGGTCATCCACCAATGTGACAATTGTAAGGAAAACTCAACAAACAAGGTTCGGGACAGGCTTCTGTTTTTGTCTTTACAGGAAAATAGAATTACCCATCTTCAAGAAGTCAAAAGATCTGGGACATCTAGATGTCTAAAGAAGAAGGGAAGGCTATCCAGAAAAAAATTTACAAGCAAAGAAAAATCAGACCTATTGCTACTAATATTCTCTGCAGGGTAAAACCTCACTGCCTAAACATAAATATCTCTTTACTTCTCAGGAAAGTTGTAGTCCCGACTCAATTAAAAATCAAAGCTGGCTTTGGAGTTGAATCGTGGCTCTCTCCTTCACTAAATCCAAGAATGTTGTTTAAAAACAATTATTGAGAATCTGTCTCATGTTAGAAGAGCCACCTGGTGTGGGAGAGAAGAAAACCAAAAATCTAGGGACTACTGTTGTCAAAATTCTATTTCTCCCCATACTTATTCTTGATTCTTTTGAACCTTTCTTTAGATATAGTGCTATCTTAAAATTTTTCCATTTTGATATTAATAATGTTTAAGTTTTTCACAGTGAATAATAAATTTTCAGAACAGTGATCTCTGAAGTCTCCAGAAGGAAGATGGGGCCCTACAACGATTCTACCTGGTTCATAATGATGGCATTGAGCCAATAAATATCACTCAAAGATCAGCTCTGGACTACAAACTGTTCAGTACAGTTCCAATGCAGCTAACTAAGACAATCCATCAGCTTACACCTCTAGCCAGA
>CABHPH010001217.1:7393-20539 GCA_902168325.1 Peromyscus nudipes | reverse complement strand
AAGGAAGGAAGGAAGGAAGGAAGGAAGGAAGGAAGGAAGGAGGGAGGGAGAGAGGGAAGGAGGGAGGGAGGAAAGGGAAGGGAAGGGAAGGGAAGGGAAGGGAAGGGAAGGGAAGGGAAGGGAAGGGAAGGGAAGGGAAGACAGACAGACAGGTCCAAGGGGTAAATGTGTTAATGTCACCTTTAGAAATGAAAAGACTTCCTCTTGGGATAGTTTAGACCAGGAGCAAGCCCAAGTAGGAATCCTCTGTGTCTTCCATTTCTCTGTGGGTTGTGGTCTGTAGCCTATCTGTTGTCTGTCTGTTGTGTGTGTCTGTCCCTGTTGCCTGTCCCTACGAGCTTTGTTCTTTATTTATTGAGCAGCATAGAAAATGTGGCACAGGAAAGGAATAAGGAATACTTTTTCTCAGAAATTTTTAGCTGAGTTTTACAAGGAAAAAGTTACTTTACTGGCCCAGAGTAACACTCAGAACTACAGACATCAACCTATATTCACAAGGTTGTTAGAGGTTGTTTTGTTAAAGGTTGCTTCCAACCTGTCGACTTCTTTTAGCAAACGATAACCACAACACACACACACACACACACACACACACACACATACACACACACACACACAATGGTCAGGATCATGAAAGAGTACATAGTTTAAGATTAAAGGCATGCAGTTAGCTTGCGTTGTAAAAGCTGAATGCATGGGAAGTGCAAAGTTTAGCGAGATTGGTTCCACTGCTATCTTAAAGGCAGGCGATTAAACATGCTGAGTGCACGGTGGATAGCAAGCTGAATTCATGGCTCTGAATTACCTCAAGGCATATTATTAGGTTGGTTACAAGTGAGGCAAAAGTTCCGTTTCTGAAGACAAGAAGTTTTCCGAAAAAAATCTGTCCCCACAGGTACAGTGCTTGCTGTGCGAAGCATGAAGAGCTGTGTCCAAACCTCCAGCTGGCCTGTAAATGACCAGTGAGCAGTGCGTGTCTCTAACTCTAGAACTGGAGGAGGTGGGGCACAAAGGCAGGAGCCGCTGGCCAGCCAGTCTAGCCAATTGGTGATCACCAGGTTCAGTGAGAGGTTTTATCTCCAAAACTAAGATGAAGAGCCATAGAACAGAGCCCTTGATGTCAACTGACCTCTACATACATGTGCATACAGGTGTACATGCACCACATGTACATGTGCACACATCACACAACAGTAAAATAATTTTTAGAGACTGGTTAATTGAGACAATCATAGAAGGAAGGTGTGTTGTTGATAACTGATGCTCACACACGCTCCAACCACTCAGTAAGGACTGCTGTCCAGACACCTTTCAAGTAAAACGCAAACCCAACTGAGAGAAAAGAAAGAATTGCTGATACTTTGTCATATAACTTGCATGTGGTAAATCATACGGAAGTTAAAGGGGAGAAAGAGGAGAGGAAGGGACTGCCTGCTGCATGTGTGACTCGGAGCACGGGTCAGACATCAGCTGTCATTACTGCTAGAGATTAGAGAGTCTTGCCAAGCCCTACTGTGATGTTAACTGATAAAGCAGCACTACTATGTGCCAAGCCCTACTGTGATGGTAGCTGATAAAGCAGCACTACTGTGTGCTGCTTGCCTTCATACAGTACTTTCCAGCTTTAAAGAAAGGTATTGTCAGAAGCATGGTCTATAAAAGAACTTGCTTTCTCAAGGTATGGTGTTTCCATTACCCTGCTCCTCCCCCACTCCCCATTTCTGCCTCCCTCTCCCTCTCTCATCTCTATTTCTGTATGTGTGTGTAAGAGGTGTGAACCCATCCATGAAGGCACATGCAGAGGCCAGAGGCTGACATCAGGCATCTTCTTTTTTTTTTTTTTTTTTTTTTTTTTTTTTTTTTTTTTGTGTAGCTTTGCGCCTTTCCTGGAACTCGCTTGGTAGCCCAGGCTGGCCTTGAACTCACAGAGATCCGCCTGCCTCTGCCTCCCGAGTGCTGGGATTAAAGGCATGCGCCACCACCGCCCGGCAATCAGGCATCTTCTATCACTCCACCTTTCTTCCTTTTTAGACAGTCTCTCACAAAGCCTAGAGCTCACCAACTGGCTGGACTAGCTGGCGAGAAAACCGGAGATTCTCCATCTCCATCTCCTCATCACTGGGATTATAAGAACATGCCACCATGCCTGGCTTTTGATGTGGGAGCTGGAGATCTGAACTCAGGCCATCGTGTTTCCCAGGCAAGCACTTCACTTCCTGCATCATCTCCTCCACCTCCCATGCTGAAGTCTTGTAATGTCAGAAGTACTAGAAACACCCACTGTGTGGTGAGGCTCTCTGAAAAAGCCATCCCAGAAACAGCACATTATGGCTATATGGCAACAATCAAGAAGCAGCCAAAATTTATAGGATGCCTTGCAAAAACATGGCGCCAGGTGTCACTTCAGCCACTGGCCTGTCTGTACCTCACAGGCTCCCCTTCAGCCACTGGCCTGTCTCTACCTCTCAGGCTCCCCCTTCAGCCACTGGCCTGTCTGTACCTCACAGGCTCCCCTTCAGCCACTGGCCTGTCTGTACCTCACAGGCACTGAAAGATCAAATAGGAACAACAAACTTGACTTTAAACATACACAAAGCAAATACAACCCTCAATAACCCCTCCACCCAGGTACAGTGGGGGTCAGCTAGATCTCACTTCTACAGTTCCCGGGGATCGTTCCAGGAAGATCTAACCAACTCCAGCTTCCTTCGCTGCCACAATAAACCATTTCCAACCCTCATACATGTGCACCCAAAAATGTAGGCCATAAAATATCAAGTCTGAGGTCCTTTTGTGAGTTTGCCTAGCTGAGCAGCAGAACGTCTATGGTGCTCCATTACTAAGCTGGTATTTCTCTCACATGCGTCTACTGATGGCAGGTATGAGCTGCCTTTTGCCCATCCTGGACTCAGTTTCCCATGTAGCAGAATGCAATTTGGGGAATAGGAAAAATTTACTTTAATGTGTTTAAATTTTGTCTCATAGTGACTTTGTGATACTCATGAAGTCATGGTTACCAATTGAGTCTTGCATCAAAACCCTGGAAATCCTAATATTTGACCCCAAATATTACTGACCATAATACGCATTAGAAAGATGGTAACAAAAAAACAAGCGGAGTCACTTTCCACATTCCTGTCATTTTACCTCTTTTCCACTAGAGGGCACCCTTAGCCTGGGTGCGGCATTGCAGTGGAAAGACCCGCATGCATGGCGCTTTCTTTGTAAAATAAACCACTTTTCTCTTCGTTTTGACTCTAAGAATAGAATAATAACCTAAAATTATTCTCAACTGAGTAACTTCTGCATTTCTCCCACCTATCAGTTGGCAGAACATTTGGTACAGAAGATTCTACTGGCTGTTTTCAGTCTACTTGTATCCTACAGTTCTATGCCTCCCCCTCTTCTCTCTCCCTCCCACCTCCTTCCCTCCTTCCTTCCCAAATCTTTCCCTCCTTCCCTCCCACCTCCCTCCCCCCCTCCCTCCCCCCTCCTTCCCTCCCTCCTCCTTCCCTCCTTCCCTCCCACCCCCTTCCCTCCTTCCCTCCCACCCCCTTCCCTCCTTCCCTCCCACCTCCTTCCCTCCCACCTTCTCTCCTTCCCATTCTTCTTCATACAACAAAACAATTACTAGAAAGCTGCATGAGAGACATAAATTCTTAACAATCTAGGTCTATGTTCCCTTTAGGTTCAATGCTGGGTGAGGTTAACTGTGGTACCTAAAGTAAGAAGCTCAGCCCCTCCTACACAGCCCCCTCACTTATATCCCTCCCCAGGGGCCAGACTGTTAATGATCTATCAAGCCCAGCATTCTCAGGGGAACCTATTAATTACAGAAAAGGTGTAAATTAGTTCTGCTGTTAAAAACCAAGCTTGTGACTGGATTTACTGGCATAGGATGCTGTTGGTGGCTCACTGCCAGGCATCCACACATTCCCTGAGTGAGTTGAATGAGAACTCTGTGTTCACCAGGCACCATGTTATTCTCTGCTCAAATGAATGCTAACCACACGGCAACACAACTTTTGCCTTACTTTCTCCTCCCTTGTTTGAACAGACTGTCCCTTAAGCTCTTCCTTGGTTGACATCAAAGGCACCAGGCATACTCTTCTCTTGTGCACTAGAATGGTAACCTATACACAGTCAGGGCTTTGAAATCTCAGACACCCAAGAACTGCCACTGTGTCCAGGAAGGAACAGGCACTCAACAAACAGCTGCTGAGCAAGTACACTGACCAGCAGCAACACACTCAAAACTGACTTCTAATAGATAGAAACACCATCAACCCTGCAGCCACAGAGCCTAGTTACCTCATCCCATACTTGGATTCCAGACACCTTCTGCCCCTTACTTCCATTCTTTCCCCAATCTGTGCTTGCCATAATGAGCTTTAAAAATTATAAATCAAAGGCTGGAGAAATGGCTCAGTGGTTACGAGCACGTGCTACTCTTGCAAAGGACCCAAGTCAGGCATCTCACAACCACCTGTAACTCCAGCAGCAGGGAATCTGACGCTCTCTTCTGGCCTCCACAGGAACCTGCAGTCATGTGCATATACCGCCTCCCCCCCATACACACACACACACACACACACACACGTACACATAATTTTAATGTTTTCATCTTTAAAAGTACAAATCAAATGCTAGAATTCTTCCTTTAAGTCCCTCAGTGGCATCTCATGAAGGCCTGGATCAAGCCTTGCTTGGTCTATGATTGGCCTGCCTACTCTTCCTACTTCATTCAGCGCCCACTGCCCTGGTCTTCTCCCTCCCTTTCACCTATCAAGCTCTTTACCAACAACCTGGATAACTGTGGTTCCTCTGAATAACTCTGCCTCAACTCCTTCCCCTTCATCTCCTTTCCGCATGACTGGCTCCTGCACATCACAAATATCTCAGCTTCAGAGACTTTTATATGAATCAGTGCCCTGCCATATTTTAGTTCACTTATAGCATTCGTTGCTGTCTGAAATTATCTACATATTTGTGGTTGAATATTCTATCCAACCAATCTTAATTCCCCTAGCACACACATGAGGATTTGAAAGAATACCGTGTAAGATCCTGATTAGTCTCTTTATACATATAACACTAAGTGTGTATAGTTGGTCCTGGCACTTAGTAAATACTCAACAAATATGTATTGAGTGGGTGGCTGATTGGATGAATAAACTGATATAATAGGTTGATAGAGTGAATAGATTGCAGGTGATAGAACAAGTGAGTGGGTGACTTGTAGATTCGATGGATGGATGATAGGATGGATGGATGAGAGAATGGATGGATGACAGAGCAGATAAGTGCATGGCTGGTAGAGAAGATATACAGATGTAGGTGGATAAGTGTGTGGCTGATGGAATAGATGAGTGGATGGTGAATGGTTGATAAAATGGATGAGTGGTACCTAATGGAGTAGACGGATGCAGGGCTGATAAAGTAAAAGGATGTACAGCTGATGAAGCATACAAATGAATGGCAGATGAGAGAACGGAGGGAAGGCTGATGAGATGAATGGGTGGGTGGCTGATGGAGTGACTAGGTGGACGGCTCATAGAATGGGTGAATGGATGGCTCACAGAGTGCAGATGGATGATTGTGTGGCTGGATGGTGGACAGGGCAGAAGGCTGGAGAGATGACGGGGTGAACGGGTGGATAGCTGATAGAACAGATGTATGACTGACAACATGAGCAATGAATAGATGGATTACCCAGCAGCGCTGTGGGAAGAAACACAAACGCATTTTAATTTGTGTATTTTAATAACGTGGAGATAAGTTTAACCTTTTGAGCCTCTTTTCTACTGAATGGGAATATACGTTATATCTTTGAGTCACTTCTTCAGTGAGGCCTCTGCACAGCTATCTAAATTGGTTTTCTCTTTATTTTCTCTCACACTGTTCTGCAGCTTCCTTCCATTTGATCACACTCTGTAGTTATCCACTGACTTATGGAATTGTTGGGTCAAAAGTTGTCTCCTGCAATAGACCATGAGCATCAAAGAGAGGCATGCCTGTTTACTAATCTCTGCCCCCTCCCCAGGGCTCAGCCCCAGCCAGACACCGGGATACTCAATCATCATTCTGAGAACCAGTATTCACAATGGATGCAGAAATCTCCCTCAGGAATGAGCAAGGAAGGAAACTGCGTGACTCTGCTGGAACATGTGCCTTGGAGCAGGAACAGTCTTCCATCGTTAATGAAAATTTTAGCTTTTCAGGTTTCAAACTAGTAAACACAAAATTGCAACGTGCAATGGCTGGGAACATGAAGAGCTGGGTTGTGACTTTGGTCCTGCCATCCATTTTCCCTGTGACCCTGGGTGAGTTATTCAGTTACACTGGGTTTCTGTTTAACCACTGCTTGTCCATTGTACTACGAGAGTGAAGAGCTGAGACTTTCATGATGTGTACACAAAAAGAATTCTGCCACAAAGCCCTCCAGAGAGCCAGAGAACAAAATACAAGTCTTGGGCCTGGAGAGATGGCTCAGAGGTTAAGTAAGCTTACTGTTCTTGCAGAGCACACAAGTTCCTAACACCCACATACAGGCAGCCTGTAATTCCAGCTTCAGGGCATCTGACACCCTTGTCTAGCCTTGGCAGATACCTGCATTCATGTGCATATAGCCCCACAAAGGCATACACATATTTAAAAATAAACCTTAATAAATCAATCTCCCATGGATTTCATTTATCATTTTTAATGGTGAAGATACTTTTCAACTACTGACCCAAGTCTCACTCACTCTTCCTCTCTACCCTGAGAGGTTAGATTCTCTAAGCCTAGATCACCAGGGGTTATCACTGAATTGTCCCCTCCAGGTTCCTACTCACCCATTCCCTCAAGCTACACTACTACTGATGCCTGGGCCATGCCAAGCTGTCCTAAGTGCTGGCAGTACCACACAGTCTCTACCTCAAATTAGGTCATTATGTGGCTGGCCAAGTCGATTCAGCACATTTGAAAGGAAGCCATTGTAAATTTTTTCTTCTGCCTGTCCCCTTCCTGGTCATTGAACTACCACTTTTTTCTGGCATCCAAGCTCAAAACCCTGTGGTTATCTTGGTTTCTATCTTCTCCAGCAACCCTATCAACCCAATCACCAAGCAAACTCTGTCTCTTCATGAATAATAATCAATTCCAGTTTCCCTTGCTGTCTACCTAGTCTAGACTCACCATGCTCTACTCAGGCCACTTCCCGTGGCTTGCCTATAGAATCAGTCCACATAAGTCTCTTTCTGCATAAAAGATCTGAGGTTCTTCAACTGACTCGGATGGTGCTTTTTTTTTTTTTTAATCTCTCAGAGGCTCTAAGGACTCCCTCTACTCAAGGATAAAGACAGACTTTATGCTGGAGCTCATGGTCATATAGAAATTGACTTCCTGGCACATCACCCTACAGACATGAAGGGTCTCTGCTGAAGTTGGCCTAAAGAGTCACTGACCACGAGGTGCAAGGGTAGGAATCCATAGCTCAGAGCAAGCAGATGCACACTGTCACTCTCCTGCCACTTGCTCAGTGGAAGCCTGAGATCTGTTACTTCTACACTTCATGTTTCCCATTTTGCTTTGTTTTCCATTTTAAGCACAGAAGGCAGGGGCACCTGTGTTATGTCTTCAGGATGAAATTTAAGAGAAGGGAAAAGGAGGAAGGAGGACATGGAAGAGGAGGAGAAGACGGAGAGAAAACCTAAATTCATGGGTCTTATTTGGCTTTCCACTAGGTCCTGGAAAGAACGTGGCACAGTAGGGTCTTCGGTGGACATTGAACCCTGGCTACCATGATGCCATCTTCACGTACCCATTTCTCCTCCCCTCACACCACCATCCTCCTAAAACCACTTTCCTCAGCTGCATCCACTGACTCTGCACTGGCACCCAGAGGCAGTGTTCAAACTCTATGTTCTTGGTGGCCATGTGTTGGGTACTCAGTTTCAGGCTGTTCCTAACCTTCCAGGTAGTTTTCTGTCTTTCCCTTAGAGTATGAAGAGCATCGAGGGCAAGAGCTTTGTCATAAGCAGCACAGTCTCCATGACTGAGAGTCAACAACACAAACACAAAATTATCTTTCCTTTTTGTTCAGAATGTCATGAAACAAGAGCACGGGACAGGACACATACATGTCCATTAGGAGACAATCACTGATCACCAAGCGCTTACAACACGCCAGAACATGACTGCTGCTCAGCTAATTGGAGTAGGAATGGAACGCTACATCAGTTCTGCTCACTCCTGCTTAGGCCACTGAGAGAGAGCAGAGAACCCTCAGCCAGAAAGTCCTGCTACCTCAGCCCTCCAAAACAAAGTGGACTTCATCTTCAAGGGAGCTATGGAGGTTAGGGGTGAGCTGCAGTGTAGACTGGAGGTTAGGGGTGAGCTGCAGTGTAGACTGGAGGTTAGGGGTGAGCTGCAGTGCAGACTGGAGGTTAGGGGTGAGCTGCAGTGCAGACTGAATTGTTAGCAGATGAACTACCCATTGCAGGCTCTGGTTCCCACGTCACAGGCACATCATCAGTCCTTGCTCAGGTAACAAACAGTGAGGGAATGGCCAGGGAAAGCATCTGGGGTGGGACGAAGCATTTAGGATAATTCTTGATTTTTTTTTTCAGAGAAGTACAATCGAGGGTGGCCATCTTCTTAGCTAAAGTTCCTCTTAGTCTTTGTTAGACACAGGCTACCCCAAGCTCTGCTGTGACCTAGCAAGGTTCTCACAGCTATGAATTCCTACTCAGACCATAACCACAACGCAAGTTGCATCATGTTTACACAAGGAGAAAGTTCTGGATTCTATCTTCTAACAGGCATTAGCTCTTGTTTAGGACATTAGTTGTTACACTGAAACTCTAGTAATGTTTCACACAGTTGCTTATATGCCACCAGGTAGCTAAGATTTATTCCTGTGAATTTAATTGAAACCCAGAGGATAGCTCTGTAGAGAGAGAACATTAATGAGGAAAGCTGCTGATACTTACACTCCCTTTAGACCTCCTCGATCCAACCATGGGAGGCAGTGAAGATGCTTTCTGACTGTGGAGACAATTGCAATTGGGACACGTGACTGTTAGTTACAAACACCATATCATGTACAGCAATCATTCTAACCTGCCCTCACCTCCCAGAAGCCCCTGCCCCTGACACTTGTGCTTAGTGCCATAAACCCTCAAATTTCCATTCTAAATCATTTCTAATGGTTTCCTGGGTATTATCTGACTTTATGCTTACAAACAAACTTTTAATATAATGTTTTTATAACAGTGTTGTAGTTTGAATGTAATTGCCCCCCACAATCTCACAGGGAGTGGCACTATTAGGAGGTGTGGCTTTGTTTGAGTAGGTATGGCCTTGTTGGAGGAAGTGTGCCACTGTGGGGACAACCTTTGAGGTCTCTTTCTCAAGCGTCACTCAGTATGACAGTCACATCACTTCCTGTTGCCTATAAGATGTAGGACTCTCAGCTACTTCTCCAGCACCATGTCTGTCTGCACACCACCATGTCCTACCATGAAGATAATGGACTGAACCTCTGAACTATAAGCCATCCCAATTAAATTTTTTCCTTTATAAGAGTTGCCATGGTCATGGTATCTCTTCACAGCAATAGAAACCCTAAGACAAAACAGTTTTAATTTAAATTTCCAACCTTTCTATTTGTAGATCAAAAAATCATTTTTAAGCTAAGTAACAATCATGCCAGATTAAGTCAGAAACAATAAATTTGTTGGGCATAGTGGCACCCATTTGTTAATCCTAGCCCTAAGAAAGTAGAGTCTCAGGTATCAAGAGTTCAAAGTTAGCACAGGTTACACAAGACTCTCTCTCAAAAATAATAAAAATTATAACAATGACTTTTAAAACTATTGTATACTATGTCCACTTGTGGTGGGAAAGGATGAAAAGTGCTGGCCTTTATATCCAGAAAGTTTTTAAACAGGTCAATTATCACCAAATAATAATAATTATTCTTCATAAGTTTCAGATGTCTGTGCCATTAGGCAAAAATCCATCTTGAAATCTGTCTCCAAAAAATAGGACACATATATAACGGTAAACCTTCCTAATGTGTATGAGAGAGGCCAATGAGTCACATTTTTACATTACCACCAAGTACCTAGTTCTGCTCACAGCAGGCTCACAAGTATTGCTAAGCAGAAGTTGTTAAAGGGCTGGATTTCACGGATTGGGTAATCAGCAACCAGTCTGTTGGCAAGAAACTCTAATGTTCATGAAGGCCTGGGCTCCTTCCTGCACAGGTCCAACACTCCTGATACCCCCTCGGCTACTCCCTAGAAGCCTTAGCCAACCCCACCAGCCTTGCAGTATATAAATTAATAGGGACCAAACTGGTGATGTCCCATTCGGCCTCTTCAGAGGACAGCCATGAAAAGGCAATTTTAAGAGCCCAGAGGCCCTGACCTCTGTACAGAACAACAGAGATGGATCCCCACAGCCACATAGAAAGCTCCAGTGTCACAGCTCAAGGCTCTGAAGCACAGATGCAGGCTATACATGACATCCTCACAAAGGGTCTTTCCGAGAAAAACCATACATAGTGTATCACGAGCAACTAAAGTATAAGCCTTGCTGAGGAGACAGCTTAGTGGATAAAGTACTTGCTACAGAAGCATGGAGACTAGAGTTTGAGTTTCTAGTACCCATGGAAACACTGAGTGGGCACTGAGACTGCCTTGTCATCTCAGGGCTCAAGAGGCAGAGATAAGGGAGCCCTGGAACAAGCTGCCTTAAATTGAATCAGCAAGCTCTGGGTTTAAGGGAGAGACCTTGTCTCAAATAATAAAGTTGAGAGCAGCCAAGAAAGGCACTTGACCTACAAGAAAGTAATCTTTGACTTCCACATGTCTGTGTGCCCACATACAAGTAAACACACACACACACACACACACACACACACACACACACACACACGCACGCACGCACGCGCGCGCGCGCGCGCACACACACACACACACGCACGCACGCACGCACGCACGCACGTACGCATGCACACAAGTCTGAAAGTTTGGCACTGATTCTATACTGGGCTTCCCTATCTGCTTGCGCAGGTACAAATGCATTGCTTTCATATTTTATGGTTTTTAAAGGGGATGGAGGACATGTAAGCCAGCTGAGGCTGTGCATGCCTGTCATCCCAGAACTCAGAGGTGGAGGCAGAAAGAGCATGAGTTCAAGGCCAGCCTGGGCTGCACAGCAAGTTAGAGGCCAGTCTGGACCATGATAGACCCTGTCTCAAAAAGATAAACAAATAAAAATGATAATGAGTGTAAGCTACTGTAAGTTTCTATCCAAACCAACTAAAAGCTCGTGTGTTCTGGCTGCACTGTTAGACTCTGAAACTGCCCATGAGATTTATGCAGAGAGCTCGTGGCCTGATACCTTCTTCACAAGAATGGAGCTCTGTATTTAATTTAAACTTGGTACAATGCGAAGGTACTGAGTCTTTTACAAATCCCAACAGTGTGTTTCATGCAATACTTCTCAGTCATGAATGCTGTTTATTCTAACTGATAAATAAGACTGTTGGTTACAGAAAATACTTTTTTTTTTATTTTGAGAGAGGCTAGCCTTGAACTTACTACTTAGCTGAGGATGATCTTAACATCCTGATCCTCCTGCCTCCGTCTCTGTGCGTGGATACCGTGTACCATCACACTTACCATCAATTACACACTTATGTTTATACATTTGAAACAGATGGAAGACATAAGATAATGGCCTCTCTCTTCCACCATGCCCACTCTTCACCGCCCCCTCCTCCTCCCTTTACACTAACATTGCTCCAGAGCTACTTCAAACAGTAACTAAAGAGTGAGAGTGAGTGAGCAAGGATGAAGACTTACCCATAAGGCCTTCTCATTGCTGACTTGTCAAAAAGTAACTCACTGTAAGGTAGTCTCTTAAACTTATCTCTGCCAACGGCCACGTAAAACTGCCCATTCTCCAGCTCTGAGCCATTCTCAACCAGTTTTCCTTCTAAAGTATAAAGCCTGTCAAAACACCAATGCCAACAATTAGAATTTCAATAAGCATTTAGAGAGCTGCTTAAGAATCATAGCTAAATAAGGACACTCCATTCTTGACTTGGCTCCTCTGTTACTCTTCCAATTACTGATTGTGAAGTCAAGAGATTCAACAGGAATCTCCCATCATACCAGAGATCCAGGCACTATCTGGCTGAACAGGCACCATCAATGAGCAGTCCAGCACAGAGACCCCTTCTGGTACCAAGGGGGATTTTAGAGGGGAATAAGAAAAGTTACTTGTATAGAATGTATTTATTTTCATTTGTTATTATTTAGGGAGAGGGCATGTGTGTGCCATGGTTTAAGTGTAGATAGAGGTCAGAAGACAGCATTCAGGAATTGGTTCTCTCCTTCCAAGAATCACACTCAACTCTTCAGGCTTGTGTAGCAAGGAAGTGCCTACACCCACCAAGCTATCTCACAGGGCCAGGTGTTTAAATGAAGCTGAGCTTCCCCAGAAGGCTGATTGATGTGTTTGGCAACCCTGCTTCCGCGTATTTTCTGGTATACTCCTAGGCCAACAAGCTTCCTGCCACATTCTCTATTAAGGATCGCCTCTGGCCAAGGTACTACAGCCAAACACACAGAACTGGGTCAGAAGAAAAAAAAAAGAGGTGAGAGGAAAGGAGGGCAGGGGCAAGCCAGCACTAATGACGCAGAACTGCATAGCATGCATGCTTCTGTCTCCTTTCTTAGCCATGCCTAAGCAGGAGAGTGAGCATGACCCTCCCAGAGCTGTGGGGCTCACAGAGCCTCCTTTACTGTAAAACCGCTGCTGTGACTGCAATTAATATGTCACTGATTGTAAGAACACTGATTTTTTTACTAGATGGTTTAAATTATCTACAGAATTCTTTTAAAGAGAGGAAAGTAGGCCACTAGAAAACTAAACCAGGAAGATAATGCAATTTTGAAGACTGTAAACAAGAGCTAGTAGTTGGTAGAGTTTCAACATAATGTGTTAGAAAAGTTTACAAAAAGTCTTGCCGGGCGGTGGTGGCGCATGTCTTTAATCCCAGCACTCGGGAGGCAGAGCCAGGCGGATCTCTGTAAGTTCAAGGCCAGCCTGGGCTACCAAGTGAGTTCCAGGAAAGGCGCAAAGCTA
>CABHPH010001216.1:55032-79998 GCA_902168325.1 Peromyscus nudipes | reverse complement strand
TACTTCTGATCTATGAATGTGTTAATGTGCACACACTGATGGATGTGCGGTTGTACTAGCATGCAGGTAGGTGTTGAGGCCAGAGGTAGATGCTGGGTGCCTTTCTCTTCACCTGTTGTTTGAGACTGGCTCTCTTGTTGAACTTGGAGCTTGTCTGGCCTGGACTTTCTGGCACTGAGGCCCTAGTTTGCCTGTATCCCCTCTGCCATTGCTGGGGTGCCAAATGGGTGCTACTTTGCCTCGCTTTTCTGTGGGTGCTAGGGAATCTGAATTCAGGACCTCATGCTTGCTTAGCAAGGACTTTACCCACTGGGTCATTTCCCTGACTCGTCTGCTTTTCCTTTGGGCTTTTAGCGATTTTTGCCTGATTCTCCCATGGGTGTTCTGAGTCCATTGTAATCGATTCTCATAGTTTTGGTTCCTTCCATCTCTGGGTGTGTGCATTCGGTGCCTGCCATTGTTGTACCTTGTTGGTTGCCCTATGTATTGTTCATATATTGTTCTTTTGAGTATTTTTTAAACTTTTTTTTGTATAAAGTTATTTTCTTTTGGGTCTTTTATGATTTGTTAAGAGGGTCTGATTTTTATCTTCTGAGGAAAGATGCTTTTGAGTCATTGACATAATGCCTCATGAATTAATGTAATTTTGGCTGAGGATGTAGTTAAGTGGGAAAGTACTTGCCTTAAAAATTACTTCTTGCCTGAATTTCTATTCATGTATTTATTTTTATTTTTAGACAGGGTCTCAACTGTGTAACCATGGCAGTTCTGGAACTCACTTTGTAGATCAGGCTGGCCTCTGTCTCTTGAGTGCTGAGATTAAAGCTTGTTCCACCACATCTGGCTTCTTGAATTTTGTAATTTCCAGTGTGATTATGAGAACAGATACCATTCTTGATCCAAGTACTTGTGAGTGTGTGTAGCACGAACCTTAAAAATTCTTATTGATAAAATCAAACCCGGTGCTAGTTATTGGGTTGAATGCTGGAAGATCAGAGAAGCAGAACAAGCCACAGCTACCTCACCTCGCCAGTTCCTCAGCTGATCCTGTTTCCTCAGACTGGAAGTCTCTGAGTCCTCATCCAAAATTAATCTCACCTGAACTGCTGCTCGAAAGCCTAAAAGCTTAACCAGCCAAATGCTTCTAGTTTCTGGTCCTCACGCCTTATATATCTTTCTGCTTTCTGCCATCACTCCCTGGGATTAAAGGCGTGAGTCACCATGCTTGGCTGTATCCTTGAACACACAGAGATCCAGAGGGATTTCTGCCTCTGGAATGCTAGGATTAAAGGCGTGTGCTACCACTGCCTATCTTCTATGTTTAATATTGTAGCTGTCCTGTTCTCTGACCCCAGATTAAGTTTATTAGGGTGCACAATATTTTGGGGAACACAATACCACTACAAGTGTGTACTATGCTTTCAGAAGTGTTTATTCCTGGCTTTGGGTAATTTTCTTACATTTATGTACTGTTTGTTTAGTACTCAAAGACTCAGGAGTATTCTCTATGCATTCAGTTGACAATTTGTCTGGATTTTTTTTCTCTTTGATGGTTGTCTTACAAAGTATAGCTGCATTCATCTTCCTAGACTAAGTTCTGTCTTCCCAACAGGAAATCATCCTGGACCATTTTGATTCTCCTTTGTGTTATACCCTGCAAACTCTACTAAGAAAAGTAAGCTGACATTGGTAGACCTCACTTTGTTTCCTGTCTATTAGAGATTATTGTCCTTCTTTGATGTCTAGTGTGTTGAAAAATACTGGTTTATACTTTAGATTTTGGTTGTTTTAAATGAAGGAGTTAATTTGGTGTCTAATTTATCTTGAGCAGAAGTTAATATCCCAACTGTCTTATTATCTTTTTTTCCAATGTAATATTTTTATTATTTGGGAATTTCACACCATGCACTGCGATCCCACTACCTCCCCAGTCCCCCGGGTCTGCTCCCCTACCTGTATGACCTTCCTCCCACCCCAAAAGAAGGAACCCCTCCCCCAAAAGGTCCAATTTGTGTTGCTCATATACCCTGGAGTATAGTCAAACTCCCAGTAGCCAGCCCCTTAAAGAAAACTGAGCCCTTCCCCGTCCACACTCCAGCCAGAAGCTATTAATTGTAGAGAGCTATGCTTCAGCATCCTTATCAAAAAAAAAAAAAAAAATTTTTTTTTTTTTTTGGCTTTTTTTGAGACAGGGTTTCTCTGTGTAGCTTTGTGCCTTTCCTGGAACTCACTCTGTAGCCCAGGCTGGCCTTGAACTCATGGAGATCCACCTGGCTCTGCCTCCGAGTGCTGGGATTAAAGGCGTGCACCACCACCACCACCACCACCACCACCACCACCACCACCACCACCACCACCACCACCGCCCTGCTCAAAATTTTTAAGAGTTCTCATCAATGACTTTCTGTCTAGGCTGTTTTTTTTTTTTTTTTTTTGTGGGGGGGGGGGGGGGGGGGGAGATAGGGGTAATGACTGTCACAGAAGAAGCCTTCATGCTCCTCTTTCTCAGCTATGAATCTGAAGCCATCAATACCATGGCAAAAGTAGCTACTTTGCCCTTTACAGTCAGTGGGAGCACAGATCATGGACTTGTGCATGGATTTGGGATAGCCCATGGACAGCCACATGGTCTCTGGTATCAGCATGTGCCACGGATCTCAGCATGTTCTCCGGTGGCAATACAGACTATGGACATCAATGTGATCCTCTGCTTCAGGAGGATCACTGGCAGCAGCTCGGACCACAGCCATCAACATGGTCTCAGGTGGCTCCACAGGCCATTCACATCAACATGGCACCCAGCAGTGGCACGGCCCACATACATCAACATAGCTTTGGGTGGCAGCACAGACCACTGATATTGGTGGTAACACGGGCCACAGACATTAACACAGCCCAGGCTGCAGTGGGAGAATGGACCCCAATATGGCCCTCAGTGGCAGCATGGACCACAGACATCAACATGGTCTCCTGTGGCAACGTGGAGCACAGACACTAATATGGCCTCCTGGAGTTGGCTGTCAGCATGGCCTCTAGTGGCAGCCCAGACCACAGACATCCACATGAGCCTTGGGCTTCAACAAGGTCTGAGGCAGTGGACCATGGATAGCATCATGGCCTCCAGGAGCAGGACAGACCACAGAGGTCTTTCAAGGAGGTCCATTCCAGAAAATGAACTGACTTCCTGTTGTTGCTCAGAACCAGGTGGATCATGCAGCTGGGCAGTGTTTTTGGGGCCTGAATCTGTGCAAGCTCTAGGCTTGTTGGACTTTCTCAGCAATGACGTGTCGTCGTCGTCGTCTCCCCCCCCTCCCCATCCACTGCAGCCTTTCACACCTGTCCCGCATTGCGTCTCTAGTTCCACCTCGCTCCACTGCTCACTCACTGCTTTGTTCCTCCATCTTTCCCACCTCTCCATTGAATATTCGTTCATTATAGTGGCATTGGGAACTGCAGCGTGTCACACACACACACAAACAACAAAAACATGGTTAAATTTTGTCCTATAGCTACAGGTTTTTGTGAACTTAAAAATTACTTTTCTTTCCTAAACAAGTAAAAATTTTAGGAAACATGTGGATACATGTTAATTTAAGATCTCATCTAAACAGAAGTGCAATGAAAGAATGAATATCAATAATATACTCTTGGTTTTACTATGATATTTTTTAAAAATCATATACTAGTCTAAATGTAGCAGTCACTTAACCCTGTACATTTTATGCTTCAAGTTGAGAGGAAAGAGTTACTTATGAATGCTGAGAAAATGATGCTGTTATTAGCTGCAGTAAGGAGTCCAGGGATAGAGCAGGTTAACAAGGTTTGTGGAGAAGAGATAGATGGTGGCACATGATTTTGTGGCCTTCACCCTTTTGACTAGCAATGACTTATTATTAATCAGAGTCTGGTCTAAGCTACAAACAGTATTTTGGTCAGACAGTTTCAAAGATACACAATTTCTTATAATGTGCAGACACCCCCATTCTTCCTTATAAAGGGACTTACAACTTCTTTTTTTTTGAAATCTGCAAACATTTAATTATGGGTATAGTATATGGGAAGGGAAGAAAGAGAATAAAAAAGACAAAATTGCTTAGGAATTGTTGTCATAAGATTGTCTGGATACACACTGGCAAAGATATTGTAAATAGTAGGAAAAACTATAAGGTAGGAACTCTGTTTCTGAAACTATAAGTATATTGTCATAATTTTAATAATTTCATTTTTAATATCTGCTCAATTACTCATTTTCTAATTTACTCTAAAGTAAAAGAGGGTTAGATTTCTAAACAGTGGGACTTTATCACTGCAAATAGTGTTACTCTTTCTTATTGAGAAAACAGAAAGTGGTCGATTGCTTATGTTTAAAGTTGCATGCACACATGTGATATATTTGTGTATATCGACTTCCTCCCTCCTTACTTTGGTACTGGGAATCTAATCAGGGTCCTACACATGCTAAGCATGAACTATACCTCAAGCTTGCAGTAATAGTTAGTTGGGATCTTAATATAAGTTATGAATTCCTGTTAGTAAATCTTGCATTTTTTTCTGGTTACCTAATTTATAAACAAAGGAGAGAGTTTATAAAATGTCTGTGTAGTGTATGAGAGTTTCTGGGACCATGTAAGGTGGTATGTACCTGTAATCCCAGCAATGGAAGGTGGAGGTAGGAAGATTAGGAGTTTTAAGGCAACTTCAGTTAGTTTAGGGATTTGGAAGCCAGTCTGGGCCATGAGACCTTCCCTAAAAAAAACCTCACAACAAGCCCCCACCCAAAACAAAACAACAAACCCCTGCAATATGGGTATTCATGTATCACTGTCCTCTTTAGGAAGTATCACTGTGCTCTTTAGGAAGTGTCACAAAATATTTTTATCTCACATCTTAATTATAATTTAAAATGAACTTGAACTAATATAGTTATTTTGAAAGTAAATTTGAAAGTAAATTTTTCTAAGTATTCTTCCTATTAAGTTTATTTTTAGACATTTTTATGTGTTTAATTAGTAATTTTGTGTTTGAAAGCAAAATAAATTATTTGTGACAATTTGGATTGTGAATATTTGCCTTTGTTGCTCAAATGTACCAGTGATTTTTTCCAATAATGTGTAATGAAGATTAACAAGAATATATACATTTGAATATATAAACTTTTAAAATAAACTTCAATTACTTACATCATTGATTAATTCATTCAGGTTGGATTGGAAAATGTAATTTCTTCAGATAACATCAAGTTGTACTTACAGGCTTATCTTATTACTTATTTATTTATTTTTTGAGACAAGGTTTCTCTGTGTAATTGCCTTAGCTGTCCTAGAACTCGATTTGTAGACCAGACTGGCCTCAAATTCACGGAGATCCATCTGCTTCTGCCTCTGTCTCTGCCCCCCGAGTGTGTACTTACAGATTTATAAAGGATGGAAATAATAAAATAGCACTTGGAAGTGATATATTGCAGTCATAAATGTAAAACTATGGTTATTTTCTTTTTGTGTTCTGTTTAGGACATGGCTATTATGCTCCTCAGAAAAAGTCTCTGGATACCACTTTTAGTTTAAAGGCATACTAAAGCTGTATTCTTTTAGCTTGGTGCTTTAAAAATCACAAAGAAGGATTGTTCTGGCTTTAGTATTTGCTTGTATTTTCTTTATGAATATTATAAATAGAAATAATACATTTTTGCCTGGTTAGACATTTTTTCTCTCCTTTTCTTAGTTCCTTTTTTCCCCCATTACAGGTTTTGCAGAAGACATCAGATTAAATCAAGTTCAAATATTCCCTGTGTCCCCAAAGACTTACTGATGATGTCTGAATTTGTTCTTCCAAGATTTATTTTTTGTCTTATTCAGTACTTAAGAGAAGGCTATAATGAACCAGGTATGTTTTAATATGTTCATTGTATACTCTTCAATGATCACATCATAGAATTTTAGCACTAATCATAAAGTGAAAATTTAAAGCTATCACTGAAAGTTTTATATTTTTGACTATATGTATATGTGTGTGTTGTCTGTTAGTGTGTTAGTGCATATGAGTGCAGGTGCCCAGGGAGGCCAGAGGTGTCAGATCTAAAGTTTGAGTTATAGGCAGCTATAAGCCTTCAGATGTGGGTGCTGAGAACCGAACTCAGGTCCTCTGTCAGAGTAGTGCATGCTTCTAACCACAAGCCATCTCTCCAGTCCAAGATAACACTTGTTTTTATTTAACATTTTTGTTGTTGTTGTTTTTTTTTAAGACAGGGTTTCTCCATGTAACCCTGGCTGTCCTGGAACTTGCTCTGTAGATCAGGCTGGCCTCGAACTCAGAGATCTATCTGCCTCTGCCTCCTGAGTGCTGGGATTAAAGGTGTGTGCTACCATTGCCCAGATTTACTTAACATTTTTTTTTTAAAGATTTATTTATTTATTTATTATGTATACAGCATGTATGACTGCAGGCCAGAAGAGGGCACCAGATCTCATTACAGATGGTTGTGAGCCACCATGTGGTTGCTGGGAATTGAACTCAGGACCTTTGGAAGAGCAGTCAGTGCTCTTATCCTCTGAGCCATCTCTCCAGCCCCTTACTTAACATTTTTAATACTTAAAAAATAAGAAATTAAAGATGGCATACAAAATAATGGGCTTCATGATGGCATTTTTTATACATTACATTTATTGTAACCTTATCCCCTTTCTGAACTGCTTTCTGCTGCGTTTTATGTTTCTTTGCTTAACATTAATGACTATGAAATATAGAAAAATACTGATATGTACAACTTTATAGATACATTGTAGGAGGCATAGTTTGGTACTTTTTGCCTCTAAATAAAGAGTGATTTACAATTAATTATATTATGATTGAGCAAAATTATATAGTCGAGAAATGTTTGAATTTAACAGATTTTTAGATAATAAATTGCTGTTGTTTTCCTCCCTAAGATATTTTGTATAACAACTTATGATAGACTTAAATTGTTTGCTTTCATATTAGTGTATCAGTGCTAAGTGTGCATAAGTTAGTACTAAAAAAGAGGAAAAACACTCAACTTACACTTATTGTATTAAGTTTTTGTCATAATCTTGAAAAATGTTCTTTAAACGGTTGATTTAGGCACGTATTAGAGTTTGTTGTAAGATGTTATGAATTAGAGATGGTAGTAGTAGAGAACAAATTTATTAGCTTTTTATGTCTTCTGCCTTTCTAATGATAGTGACTTTTTTATCCTGTGGTACCAGCTTTTATATTATTTTTATGTTTTCAACAATTTAATATATAAATCTTATATTCAATTTGAAACTAGGATATGGCATACATTTTTATCTTCTATTCCCATTCTTAAATTGTGAAAGAATAATAGACCTTTTTATTTTATTTTATTTAATTTTTTTGCTTTTTGGGGCAGGGTCTTGCTTTGTATTCCTGGTTGGCCTGAAACTCACTGTGTAGACCTGAAACTCACTGTGTAGACCTGAAACTCACTGTGTGGACCTGAAACTCACTGTGTAGACCTGAAACTCACTGTGTAGACCTGAAACTCACTGTGTGGTGCTCCTCTTGCCTCTGTTTCCTGAGTGCTGGGATTACAGGTCCATCACCACAGCCATCTTATAATGTCTTCACCATTCCTGAGACTCTGTAGTGAGCAAGCCATTACACTTTAACTGTGTTTTAAACAACAACATAGAATCATTTATGAAGTACTTCTCTCAGGACATGTATCTTTCTAAAAAGGAAACTGTTACTTAGATTTAGTCCCAGACTGCTGTCTCTTTAGGATGAAGAAACTTGTTTTCTGTATTATTTCTCATGAATTTGCTAAGCTTTTTGGAAATTTGCATTTTATATCACAGGCATTCTATTTTTAAAAAGTAATAAAACATTTTTTTGTGAGACTCTTAAAATTTACAATTAGTTTAATGACTATTTCATACAAAAGTGTGTTATTAACTTTTCCTTCAGTAACGTTCAGTGGTTAAACAGGTAGGTAGTATAAGTACCGGCATAGCTGTGATAGTTATACACTACTGTTACCTGCTCTATCTATTTATTTATTGATTTAGACACTGGGTCTCACTATGTAGCTTTGGCTGACCTGGCTCTTTATGTAGACCAGGCTGGTCTTGAACTTGGAGATTGCTTGCCTCTGCCTTCATCCTGTTGGGACTAAAGGCGTGTGCTACCACACCTGGCTTTTTTTTTTTTTTTTTTAAAATCTGAAAATATGAAGAAACTAGTGAAAGCATTTTTGTCTAAGGATGAATTTCATGAATGTGCATTCATTGAGTTTTCTTCTTTTGCTCAGCATTAATTTCTTACTTAGGCAAACAATCAAAAAAAGAAAAAAAACTAAACAAACAAAACCCCCAATCTGTGTGTGTTTGTGACCACACTAAAACTCGAGGTCATGGAAGCTCGTGGATTCACAGAAATCTTGTGAATTCACAGTTGCTTTGGGTTATTTTCTCCACCCTAATGTGCAGCCTATTATTAGATGTTGTCAGAGCCCCTGGAAACTAAAACAACATCACTTACAGATCTCCTGTGTTTCTGTGTGAGTCACTGGGGAGAAGGTACACATTCGTAGCTTACAGCACTTGCATCCAACTGAGAAAGTGAGGGTTTGGGTGCTGAGTGTATTTCTCCTGTCTGGGGCATGCAGACCCTCCCTTAGCTCTCTTATGAGTATTCTTTTAACCAGTCATTACTAAACTTTACATCTTTGTTTATGTCTTTCTTTTAGTCTTTAGGGCAGAGGTTCTCAACCTGTGGGGTGCAACACCTTTGTGGAGTTGAGAAACTCTTTCACAGGGGTTGAATATCAGCTATCCTGCATATCAGATATTTATATTACAATTTGTAACTAGTGAAATTACAGTTATGAAGTAGCAATGAAGTACTTTTTTGATTGGGGTCACCACAACCTAAGACATTGCATTAAAGGATCTCAGCATTAGGAAGGTTGAGAACCACTGCTGTGAGGTTTTAAAACATTGCTTTTCCTTTCATCTTTAATATTTTTCTCATTTACTGGCCAAGGAGTTTTTTTTTTAACATATTTTTAGTTTTTATAATCTTTATTTCCATTCCTCTTTGAGTGTGCACCCACCACAGAACTCTTGGTGATGTCTGGGGACCTTCATATGTGTTTCTGGGCATTGAAGTCTGGTTTAGAGGCAAGCGTTATTCACATTGCTATCTTGCCAGCCCCACAAATTAAATTCTTACTATGTCACTAATCATCTCTTTTTATCACCTACTTTTTTCAAATGACTGATTTCCAGAGTGAGTCAGTTGTAGGGTGGGTGCTGGGCAGATACTAGTTTTCTAATAGGATTCTTTATTTTTTGAAACAGGGTCTCAGGTAACCATGTAACTCTGGCTGGCCTGGAATTTTCAGGCTGGCTTTGAACTCACAGAGATCCGCCTACCTCTGCCTCCTGAATGCTGGGATTAAAGGTGTGCGTCTAGCAGAGTTCTTAAATAGTGACTTTCTTGGCTATAAAATATCATCAAAACCACTAAAATTGTGAAAGAATAAAATGTTATTGTTCTGAACAAAATATTTTAAATTATTCTTCATTGTATAGTTATGTATATATATGCATTTATATACATATATAAAACATATGTGTTATAAATACTTTTTTTTTTTTAGCAGCTGATATACCATCAGAAAAAGATCTTAGCAAAGTCCTACAGCTTTTGGAGCCTCAAATTTCCTTTTTAGAAGACCTGACTAAAATGGGAGGAGCAATGAGGTCTGTTCTTACTCAGGTGTTAACAAACCAACAAAACTACAAAGACCTGACTTCTGGTAAGTGGAAGGTTAGGAGAAGTGTACAATTGACTTATTCATTGAGATAAAAGTAGCATCTTTAGAAAATAAAAAATGAAGTTAATATTTTTCATAGAATTCTAAAGCTTGAAATTATTAAGGAAACTTATAGATGAGGAAACTGAACTTCAGAAAAATTGCATGGCCTTTTAAAAACTTCTCAACTAATTTCTGTTGCAGCATCTAGTCTCTTCATTAGGTCTGATGAAACTTAAAGGAGTTCAGCTCAGGTTGCTGGTCACTGGCAAGTGCTTTTACCTGCTGAGCCATCTAACTAGACTAGAATACCCGATTCCCAGGTGTTGGGGTGGGGAGATGCTAGTACTTCACTAAGAAGGCAGTATTTATTCAAAGTAAAATCTTAACAGCAGAAGCTGTGAGCTAGAGGGCCCTGGAGTTGGGTGGTAAAGGGGTTAGATTCCAGGTAGATGTTGTAGTGTTTGTCATAAGCAGCACACAATAGGACAAAAGACGAGGCAACTGTTTGAAAGTAGAAGAGAGCAGGTAGTACACACTGTAGACTCCTGGGAAAAGGAATAGTGCGAGATGAGTCTCATGATGGTTCTGGGAGACTTCCTGACTATGTGGCCCTGAAGCAGGTCATGGTGGTCCTGCTGAGTTAAAAAAAAACGCCCAGATCATCATAGTGGTCTGCTGAAGATGGTGGAAACTGGAATTTTGGGGCAGAATGCCAAGGAGTGGTGGGCACACCTTTGGACAACCAGTGAATATCCAGTATGAGACTACCTAAGGTTTTGTTTTGTTTTGTTTTCTGTTTTTGTTTTTTCTTTTTAGATTTACTTATTTTATATTTGTGAGTGTTTTGCTTGCATGTATGTATATGCACCACATGTCTGGTGCCTATGGAGGTCGTCAGATCCCCTGGAACTAGAGTTACATATGGCTTTGATATGTGGGTGCTGGGAATTGAACCTGGGTCTTCTGCAAGAACAAATGCTCTTAACTGCGGAGCCATTACTTGCCCCCACCTAGGATTTGTTGGGAATTAGCTATTGTGGGTTAAAAATAGAATAAATATCTGTAGACAAGCAATGTTAGGTAACTTTGAGGTTTTAGTTCAACCACTTGAAAGAGACCTTTCTATTGCTATAGATCATCTGGTAGTGAGTTACTAGAAGATCAGACCTTGAGTAAGTAAGGTCGGCTGTAGGCTAGTCTTAAGAAAACTCATCATCAAAAGAGAAAAAAACATAAAGGAAGCTCACAATCAGAGGATAGATATAGCTCAGGAGTTAAGAGTGGGGACTGCTTTTCCAAGGGACCCAAATTTGGCTCCTAACATTCATATTCGGGCTGCTTACAGCTGGTGGTAACTCCAGCTCCAGGGGCATCTGACATCTGACCTCTGAGAGCAATGCACTTGTGTACAAACCCACATTCTTTCTCCCCCCCCCACAAACAAAAACAAAAACAAAAAAAAAACCCCCGCACCTTAAAAAGTGCTCATAATCTAGACGGTACAGATGACTCAGCAAGTAGAAGAACTTGCTGCACTAGCCTGACAACCCCAGAATCCACAGTAGAAGAAGAGAACCAGTTTCCATAGTTTTCCTTTGATTTCCACATGTATGCCATGCCGTGCACAAAGTACCTGCACTCACATGTAACTAACACACACACACACACACACACACACACACACACACACACAATTTAGAAAGAGCCTCATCACCCAACTGTACCTGCATAGAAGACAGACTATGAGGTGGTTCCTCTCAAGGTAGAGGTCCATTCAGCACATTGAACTTTTCCTAGAGGTGCCACAAAGGAAGTGTAAAACAAAGCCTTTATGATTTTCTTTCCTTCTGTACTGGCTCAAAGTATTCAGCTTGTGGTTGAACTGTGTTATAGAACAAAATTTAGTACTCTAAGGATCGAGACTCTTCTATATTGTGTTGGTAGACTACCTAGTACATAATAAAAACAAATTGGGCATGCCATGAAATAAGAAACTATATGGTAGAATCAAGAGGTGAAAAGCCCTTGTAAGTTGACCAAGATGATGGGATAGATGCTGCATTTAATAGATAAAGACATGAAAACAACTAGTATACATTTGTCCAAAAAATAAAAGGAAAATGTGTCTAAAGAATTACAGGAAAATCGGTATCAGTGAGTGAATCTTGACAAAGAAATGTAAACAAAAAGAGCCAAAGTGAATTTGTATAACTGAAAGTTACTGTAAAGTACAGTGATGGAATTGAAAACTTGAGTCAATAATTAAATAACAGATTGGATAGGGTAGAAGGGCCCATGTGGAAGACATAATAGCAGATCCACCAACCTGGTTAACAGCAAGAAATGGCTGAACAAAATGTATTAGTCTCTGGGACTTCTCAGAATCCGATAATCTAGCACAGTGGTTCTTAACTTGTGGGTCGAGACCCCTTTGGATGTCAAACAACCCTTTCATAGGGTCGCCCAAGACCAACAGAAAACAGATATTTACAATATGATTCATAACAGTAGCAAAATTACAATTATGAAGTAGCAATGAAATAATTTTATGTTTGGGAGTCACCACAACATGAGGAACTTTTATTAAAGGGTTACAGCATTAGGAAGGTTGAGAACCACTGATTTAGCATGTGTGTTATTTGAGACCAGAAATATTTGAAGAATTTAACTGAATTTCCTCAAATTGTGTGAAAAATATTGATTAGAAGATACAAGGTACTTAATAAACCCCAGCTAGGATAGACACAAAGAAAATAATGCCTACATACCTCCAGATACCAGGTAAAGAGACTACCATGTGAGACTGTTTATGAATAAGGATGAACTTAATTCTTTGGAGGGACTAAAAAGCCCAGGGTATTGATAAGAAACAACCATTTAGGGGGATAGTGGCTCAAATAAGGCTCTCATCAGAGTACATTCAAGTGCTCACAGGGTATGTGCAATTTTATATTTTATTCTGAATATATTGGCAAGTTCTGTGTATTAGTTTCTTTTCTGTTGCTCTGATAAAATATTGAGACCAAAAGTGATTCATGGAAGTAAGAGTTTATTTTGGCTTTGATTTTAGAGGGAGAGTCCATAATGGCTGGGTAGCGTTGTTGTATTGTGGCAGCAGGGAGCTGGAACAAGAGGCTGAGAGATGGTATCTTTAGCCGCCAATACAAACCAGAGTGTGAACTGAAAGTGGGACAAGCTGTGACCTCACAAGCCCACCCTGTTATAAACTGCTGCTCCAGCAGCCTGCACTACTTTCATAAACAGTGCAGCCAACTGGGGAGCAAGTGTTCAAGTACTTGAGCCTACCAGGGATATTTTCATTCAAGCCACCATATCATTCAAATGCTTTAACCTCAAGAGTAAGATGATCTTCCTGCTTTTGGCCAAGAATTAATTGGAAAGAATATGAAAGGCAGCTCAGGCAGAGTTTCAGGGAATGATGATGGTGGCTTCTGTTTGAGCTTGGTGATGAAATTGAAGATAGGTGAAGATCATACTTTAAGTAGATGTGATGGTTCAAAACTATAATCTCAGTTACTTGAGCGGTTGAGGCAGGAGGATTTCAAGTTTGAGGGGAGCCTGGGCAACATAGTGAGAACCCTGTCTTAAAAAAAGGGGTGGGGGCGGGATTTTGCCTGGACATCTGTTATTTCCTTAAACTAAAGAAAAAAGAAGAAATGGTTCTTCTTTTTTCTCCCCAAGATAGGGTTTCTCTCTGTAGCCTTGGCTGTCCTGGAACTCGCTCTGTAGACCAGGCTAATCTCGAACTCAGAGATCCACCTACCTCTGCCTCCCAGGTGCTGGGATTAAAGGCATGTGCCACCACTGCTTGGTTATAAATTATAATTTTAATTTCTTAAATGTGATAAGATGATTTAAAAAAAACAAGACTCAAATCTAATTTCATTTGTAATATTTGAAAATTTCTACTGAAGCTTTATCTTCTCTGGAAAGCCTTTCTGAGCACTCTTCTTTGGATAAGTCTTAGGTGCTTGATGTCCTAAGACCACAGATGCTCAGGTCACCTGTGGATGTCTGCTTAGTAATTGTCATCTACAGCTTTTTTTTTTTATAATATTTAACTTTATATGCATTGGTGTGAAGTCAGATCCCCAGACTTAGAGACAGTTGTGAGCTGCCATGTGAGTGTTGGGAATTGAACCTGGGTCCTCTGAAAGAGCAGTCAGTGCTCTTAACCACTGAACCATTTCTCTGCAGCCCATCTACAGCATTTTCTCTTGCCTTTCTTTAACACTGATTTTCAGGTTTCTGGAAGATTGGATCATGCTTTAGCATGCCTTGTCTATAGCCTTCTCATGTATTTTAGATGCTTAATAGATTTCAGTCCTGTTATAAACTGCTGTTCATTCTGGGATTGTTAATGCCAAGCATAATCACAAAATATCATATGAAACAAATTTTATGTTTATTGTAGTTTCCTCTTCCATTAGAATATTTACTCATGTGTATTCACAGGATGACTGTATTTAGATTTTGAATGTAATATTTTCTTCTGACTCTAACTTTGTTTTAAATATTAGGTCTTGGAGAAAATGCTTGTGCAAAGAAAAGTCATGAGAAGTACCTTATAGCTTTGAAGAGCTCTGGACTCACATATCCCGAGGATAAGCTTGTATATGGGATGCAGGAGCCAGCTGCTGGTACTAGCACTCTGGTAGTTCAAGGTGTGGTTAAATATTTAATTTGAACTATAGCGATGTTACTTTATTACAATGTAAAGCCCCTCAAACTTCCCTTGTGATTGAACAAATTTATTTTGAGCTTTAACAGTGTCATTTTTTATATTTGAATCAAGAAAGAATAGATTGGCCTTTCCTTTCCTCACAGAGGAATGGGTCGGGGCATGGTTGGACAGTGAAGAAACCTCACTTGTTCACTTTCCTTAAATACAAGTTGTTCAGTTTTTAGTGTTGTGGTTCGAGTGTGTGAGAAGTGTAGCTTCAGACTTTAACACAGTGTTTTAGTAGTCATGGCTTAGACCTAAAAAGCAAGCTCCTTCAGAAACACCATTTGTAATTATTAAATTTAGGTTTTTACTGTAATTTTTCTGTTGGAGTATCAGCCTATTAGAGAACACTTTAAAGTTGAACTCTGCAAGGTAACTTTTAGATGGGATGTCTTCACTGATACAAAGTTCTGATCGTTGCATGTCTCAAAATAATTTTCAAGTACATTGGTGTATAACTATTACAATGGACAACTTTTTTTCTTCCATCTGAAGGTTTTGCAGGCGCTCCAGGAGCACTGGGCCAGGCAGAGTCTTCAGATGAGGTGAGATTGAAATGGAATTTTAAATGTTTTAGAGGGATAAAGATTCATGGTTTGGGGGTGTGGCGGGGGTGGGGTGGGGGGAGAGGGGGACTCCTCAGTAGGTAAAGTGTTTGCTGTGCAGTCATGAAGAAAGCCAGGCGGGAACTTACACCGGAAACCCTGGGGCTAGGAGTTGGAGATAGGGATGGGGGGCTCGCTGGTCCACCAGCCTAGGCAAAATGGAGAGCTCCAGGTTCAGTGAGAGCCCCTTACCCCAAAAATATGGTAGAAAATGATAGAGGGAGGTATGTACTCAATGTTGATTCTGGCCTTTGCAAGTACAGGCAGGAGCACACACCTGCACATGCATGTTACATCCCATTCCTCCAATTCAGAATTAACATAAAATCAAGGTAGGATTTATGGGGAAAAAAAGGTTTATGGTTGTTATCTAGTGTAAGTTCCTTACGCATCTCCATACATACTGGAGCTTAAGAGTAGCTTCTGTGTATTTAGATCACAAGTACTTTGTGACAGGACAAGGGCTATAATAGATTGTTATTCTTTATATATAGAAAAACACCTTAAAACATTTAGTTAAGGAGCTGGACAAGGCAGTGCATGACTGTAATCCTAGCACATGGGAGGCAGAATCATAAAATGTGGTGTGCTGGCTCATGCCTGTGATCCCATCACTTGGAAGGTGGGGGCAGGAGGATCAGTTTAGAGTTATCCTCAGCTACATCTCAAGTTTGAGACTGGCCTGGGATATATGAACTTGAGGCTAGTCTGGGTGACTTACCACCTTGTCTCAAATGGTAGCAAGACAAGACAAAACGGAAGGGGACTGGAGGTGTTGCTTAGGAGTAGACTACTTGCCCAATGTTTGGAAGGCTCCAAGTTTCATCTTTAGTACCCAGTACACCCCCCCCCACATACACGATAAAACCAAGCCTTGAAGCCAGCATGGTAACATATGTCTGTTTCTAGTGTTGACAAGATTAAAGCAGGAAGATTGTGAGTTTGAGGCCATTCTGAGTTAAAAAAAAAAAAAAAGTAAAGAAAAAATTTGTATTAATTTTTTCTAGTTAATGAACCCAAAATGGCTTTCATTATGACATTTTTACAAATGTATATATCATTATACTTTGCTCATAGTTTCCCTCTTTCCTTCTACCAGCTCTTGTCCCCTCTCTCCGCTACTGCTGACAATTCTACTTTATTTTCCTGAATTGAATTTGATTTCTGGCTATGGAGAAAGCCAGCTTTTGAAAGAGGTGTTTACTCCTCTACTGAGGAAAGAAGTAACTTCTGTTTAAACCCTTAGAATTCCAGTTGCAACAGCACAATGTCTTCTGGTTGGATGCTAGAATGGCATCCTTTGAGAGAGGAATTACTTCCAAGAGTAATTTCTGCAGTGATCGCAGAGGATTTGAGTTATGGCTCTTGGTTCATTATTGCCTGGCTCTGTCTTTTAAGGCCTCTTGGAGTCATTCCTCTTAGAATTTCATCAACTTCTATATGTATTATTTTACTTGCTTCCGAACTAGTTTAGTTTTTCACTGTTAGAGAATTTCCTACGTTCATGATGTGCTTGAGCAAACCCATCTCCTTCTCTGTTCTGCACTTCTTTCCCTAGTCACTACCATTTCCTCCCACCTTTATATACTCCTTTTTAGACTCAGAGGCCACTTAATGCTGCTGGGGTATGTCTGGGTGTAAGACATCTACTGGACATGCTCTAGTCCCTCAGTGGCTGCATCCCTGAAGAGAAAGGGTTCTCCCTCTCCCCAGCAGCTGTCAGTTGCTGGTAGCTCCTCAGGTGATGGTGGGGTACACAAGGTGTGTGTGTGGGGACTTCACGAGCCCCTCCCTGTCTATCCTGGAGTTTTAGCTCTCTTGATCTTATGGAGGTCTTATCCATGCAGTTACAGCCACTAGGAGTTCATGTTTGCAACAGAATTGTCTCATCTGGCAAACATTGTTTCATTGCAGATGTCCACTCTTTCTTCCGTGATGGTTCCTCAGCCTCTGTGTGTGTGTGTGTGTGTGTGTGTGTGTGTGTATAACATGTCTGCCCCATTTAGAGCTGAGCACACCATAATCTCTTATCTTCTGCATGTTGGGCAATTGTGTGTCTCTAAATTAATCTTCATGAGAAACTTTTCTGATGAGGGTTGAAAGGTGTACTAATCATAGGTATAAAGATAAGAACATAGGGGCTAGTTTATTATTAGGTCTCTTTGTTTTTGTTTTTTGAGACAAAGTTTCTCTGTGTACCCCTGGCTGTCCTGGAACTCACTCTGTAGACCAGGCTGGCATTGAACTCAGAGATTTGCCTGCTTCTCTCCCCCCCTAACCCCCATTGCTGGGATTAAAGGTGTGTGCCACCACTGCCCAGTTTATTAGGTCCATTTAGTAGAATAATAATATTAGGTTCTCTTCTAGGGCCAGTGATCTAGCCAGACATGGATTTGGACTAGGTACCAGGCATGAGTTCCATCTTATGGAACAGGCTTTAACTCCAATCAGAAAGTGGTTGGTTACTCCCTTAACATTTGTACCACTATTGGCCCAGCGGGCATATCTGCCAGGCCAGTTGTTTCTGTAGCTCCCCCAATTCAGAGCTGTGTGAGACTGTTGCAGGATGCATAGCACCTTCTAGTGTGGTGACAATAGGAGTGAGACTTGCAGCTTGGTGTCAGCCTGATAGCTCTGTGACTCCAGTCCTGTGACCCAAGCATGTAGTGTCCTCAGCAGTAAGGTCTCACCATCACATTCTGGGGAGTAACAAGAACAATGGCAATAACCAGTAATGTTTAAAATTGTATAGCTGGAAGCAGACTGAATGGATATCTACTCAACGTTTTCTTTATGAGAATTTTTAGGAATACCACTTTGTTTCCTTTTACTATACAGTTAATTTTTCGTGTTCCCCAGGGTGGCATACAATTCATCCTAAAAAGAACTTGGACTTCAGAGTCAGGCAGATCTGTGTTTAAATCTTGGCTCATTATAGCCTTATATGCCAGATTATTTTATTTTTCAACATTAGCTTTCTTACGAAGAAAATAGTGATAATTTTAATGTTAGAATTAATTGGGGTAATATCTATAAAATCACTTTAATGTACCTGCCACAAATTTACACCTATTTTCTTTCCACCTTTTTCTTTTTTCTCTCTTTCTCTTGAGACAGGGTCTCATGAAGTATAGGCTAGCCTTGAACTTATGTAGCTAGGGATAACCTTGAAGTTTTAATTTTCTTGTCTCTATTTTCCAAATACCGGAATTGCAGGCATATATTACCGCACTTGGTTTTCTTGGGAACTGGGGAATGAACTGATTGATCTCTTCAGGCATGCTACAGGCAAGCCTTCTACCTCTTAGGCTACATCCCTAGCCCACAAATTTGGGTCTCATAAATGTTTCCTATTCTTTAGTCTTACGTGTAGAAGGATTAAAATATATGTCACACTACAGAAATTTTAGCTTATCTTTCCTGAGAAATAGTTCCTAAAGCATGATTTAAAGGAAATGAATTTACCCTTCAGCTTTTAATGTTTAAGTAATATGCAAATTCATTTTGGTGTTTTACTGGCAATTCAGATGAAAGTTCTTGCGTATACCCTCTAACACTAGTCCCTCCTCTAATGCTGTCATTTAAAGTTTTCATGCTTTGACAGAGCGTTTCTATATAGCTAAATAACACCACTGTTAGTGAGAACGTAAATAAAAGATGTGTCACTCCTTTGTGACCTGCTTTTATTTGCTCAGTAATAAACTATGCAAATCTATCTTTGTAGGTTATTTTCATTGGTGGTATAATATTGAAAATAATGGAAAAACTACATATTGTCCAATCACGTTCTTGATTTCTGATTCTGATTCTAAGTCACTGCTTCCATTTCTTTTTCTTGTTTTGCAGGTATACAATAGTTCTCTAAGATGGAATTGCTCAGTAACAGGCCATATATATACACACATACACACACACACACACACACACACACACACACACACACATACACACATACACACATTTTAATAAGTTATATTTATTTTTGATTATAAAAGTCACACGTAAACATTTAAAGTAAAAAGTATAAAGGCAAGCTGGGTGGTGGCGGCGCACGCCTCTAATCCCAGCACTCAGGAGGCAGAGGCAGGCGGATCTCTGAGTTCAAGGTCAGCCTGGTCTACAGAGTGAGTTCCAGGAAAGCCAGGGCTACACAGAGAAACCCTGTCTTGAAAAACCAAAACAAAAAGCAAACAAAGAAAAGAAAAAGTATAAAGGCTACCACTAGGACTAGTCACAGAAAGATCTTAGTGATTATTTCAGGGAAATTACTATTTGAAGATGATAATTTTTTATATAAAATTATATTTATTTGTGTTTTATTGATATATACATACATACACCACATACCCATTGTCTTTGTTTTGTGATTTTAATTTTATTTTGAAATATTGACTTAGTATGAAAGTCATGTGATATAGCAAAAACAAAAAATGAGAAAGAGGAGGCAATTAAAGGTTCTAAAATTATGAATGCTCTAGCTAAAAGGACCTAAATGAAACTGAATTGCTGAGAATTAACTGATTCACTCAGGGTAGTGATTTTTATGCAGTCAGTGGTAGAGCTGACATTAGATACCAAGTCTGTTAATCTGCTTGCTCTGGTGTTGCTATGAAAGTTAATAGGCCATTGTTCATTTCTATCACTACTGTAGAAACTATTGTTGCTGTAGGGGTAGTTTGTTATTGCTATGGAGCAAATTTGTCTGAAAATTTTATGGCCTAAAAATAACCATTTTAATTTGCTTGCATTTTATGGCTTAGAAATTTGGGACTGGCAGCTAGATAGTTCTGTCTTGGGTTATCTCATGTAGTTGCAGCTAGTTTCTTGGCCAGATCTAAAGTTATCTGAAGGTCAAACTGAGATGGAAATTAAGATGGTTTAGTCACAGGGCTCACAGGTGATACTGACTGTCCAGAAGGAGCTCTGGTTGTTGATCAGAGTGCTTACATCTAGATCCCCGTCAAGGCAATCTCAAGTTGGACTTTAATGGTGGCTGACTTAACGTTGTGAGCTAACTTGGAAGTTAGTGTTTCTTTTATTGCCTACTGTTAGGTACAGGTAAGTTGCTAGGATGAGCCCACCCACATTCAACTGAAGGAAAGAAATAAGATCCTACCTCTAGATTAGAAAAATGTTAAGGAATTTATACACATGTTTTGTAAGTTCCATAATCATGATGTGCCATTAGCCATTCTTTTTCTTGAGTTCTCTTGATAGTCGATAATGACTAGGAATTATAGTTAAATAGCATCCAGTAGTTGGTACCTATCCTTTGATAAACACTGTGAATATGAAATATTGTAGCTAGTAATGACTATTGAAGAGTTTTAATAAAGTTTTATGTATAATGACTGTTAATATACATCAAGAGAATGAAAGCTTATATTTAAGATTGGAAAATATTTTGGGAGGGTACTTCAAAATACTGTTTATGTGTGTACATATGAGCATGTGTGTGTGGGTACTCATGGAGGACAGAAGAAGGTGTTGATACTCTAGACTTGTAGTTATAGGTAGTTATGAGCCTCGCATCCTTAGGGATACTAGGAACTGAACTCCAGTCCTCTGCAAGAGCTACAAGCACTTGTAAATAGTTGCCATCTCTCCATTGTGTCCCTCCTCCCCCCCTTTTTTAAAGACAGGTCTCACTCTGTAGTCCTGGCTGGCCTGTAACTTTCTGTGTAGACCAGACTAACCTTGTGTCTGCCTCCTGACATGGTACACATGTCCCACCATGCCCAGCCCCCTTTTTTGGGACAGGGTGTCTTAGTTAGGATTTCTCTTGCTGTGATGAAACACCATGACTAAAAAGCAAATTCGGAGCTGGGTGGTGGTGGCCTGTGTCTTTAATCCCAGGACAAGGGAGAAAGAGGAAAGGGCTTATTTGACTTACACTTCCTTATCACTGTTCATCATCAAAGGAAGTTAGAAGAACTCAAACAGTGCAGAAACCTGGAGGCAGGATCTGATGCAGAGGCCATGGAGGGGTGCTGCTTGCTGGCTTGCTCGGCCAACCCAGGGATGGCACTGCTCACAATAGACTTAACCTTCCCCATCAATCATTAATTAGGAAAAAAATGCCTTACAGGCTTGCTTGCAGCCCAGTTTTTATGGAGACATTTTCTTAGTTGAGGTTCCCTCCTCTCCAATAACTTCAGTTTCTGTCAAGTTGACATAAACTATCCAGTACACAGGGTCACCCTGGGTATCCCTGTCTGTCCTGAAACTCTGTGTGTGTACTGGGCATGGCAGAGATCTGTCTGTCCCTGCCTCTTGAATGCTGGGATTAAAGGTATACACCACTGTGACTGACAGAATCTTACTTTGTAGGTCAGTCTGGCTTAGATTTACTAGGTAGTGCAGATTGGCTGGACTCACAGCACGCCCCTTGCCTCAGCCTCCCAAGTTGCTGGAATTATTGGCCTGAACCACCACAGCTGGCTTAGAGAGTTGATTTTTACCTTTCTAAAGTGAAAGGAGATGTATTAGAAATTGCTAGTATTCTTTATAGCTTAAAGAACAAAAGGTTTTTAAATTTAATGAAGAGCCAAGTTATAATGTTACTATTAATCTTCTGCTAGTCTTTTGAACTTGCCTGTCCTATTTTATTTCTGCTTTTGTTTCTTATTTTTTAATGGGAAATATTGTATTAGGACCATTGGCTTGCATGAAAAAAAATATCACTGGGAGCTACTTTATAAGCACAAAATGTGTTGAGTTGTATTGTGATTCATTTAGAGAGAAAAAGAGGCATTTCCACCCACTCACAAAACTAATGGCTTACTTTAAATTTGTATTGTACTTTTTCAAAACATTTTTGCACATATTACTAGAATGATTAAAATTAATAGCTCAGGAAAGAATAGACTATGCAAATAAAGGAGGAAATTGATGAAAGGATGAGCTAGAGTGTAGTGCCTAGGTAGAAAGCCTCTTGAAGGAGTCACTTTTGCCATTTGAAAATTTCATTAAGGCTTTTAAAACCTGCCCCCACCTCCTTCCTTTTCTTTTTCCCTTATATTTTTAGTGTCTGGCAACTGGAAGTACCATAGCAAATTTGCTTTAGTGTTCATATTGAAATTTAATGAGGCTTGATGATTGGAATTTCTATTCTTTTACCCTATAGGCTCACAGATTAGCAAGTCAGCCCTTTCATTATTTCAGTCTGGTAATCCAACAAATTATAAGTAAAAGACAAGAGGACAGTTACATTTTAATTAATCTAAATCAAGGTAGTTATAGCAATTAAAAAGTATTTCAAAGACTAGGTCTGTAGCTAACTAGTGGGGCAGCTCTTCAACATGCACACTGCCTTGGGGTTGATTCCCAACATGTACAGAAATAGACCTCAAGCCAAAATCGACAAAACTAGAATTTCAAATTGGAAGAGATATCTAATTTAACTTTCAGTTTTAGGATGAAGAAACAGGCTTGAGAAATGGCTCAATGGTTAAAAGCACTGTTCTTCCTGAGGATCTGAGTTTGGTTCCCACATCCATCTGTAATTCTAGCTCCAGTGGTTCAGAATCTGATGCCCTCTTCTGGCCTCCAAGAGCACCCACACACGTGTGGCATACCTACATACATATAGATAAAATATTTGAATAAGAGAAATAGACTTGAAACTGCAATAATAGCAAGATTTGTTTCTATTTTGGAGTTTTATTTGAATGAGTGTATATATATATATATATATATATATATGTGTGTGTGTGTGTGTGTGTGTGTGTATATAGCAATCCACTTAATTTTGGTCATGTCAGTATGTTAGGTACTTGTCTCTGTTGTCTCCAGAGTAACAGAACACTGTGTACTCAGCAGTGCTATTTATATACATGCCATTTTTTATAATATTACTTCTTATCCCTTTCTTGTATAGCTCATCTGAAATAAGAGAAAATGTTTGTTTGTGCTATATGGAACTAAAAATAAAATCAAGAACACATCTAATAACACATAATTTTTATGAAATACTTTAAAATTTAGTTTATATGTATATATTTAAAATTTGTGACTATCAGATAATATAGTTGAATAGAAAATCATCATCAGTCTAATATGTGAGTGGGACTAATTATAATTAGATAGATGTTTCTGAGAGGGAAGAGAGTGTGTTGTAGGGTAAGGCATTTCCCTTCTTTCTGTCAGGATTTGTTATGTAACCCAGGCTGCTTTAAGTTTTTGACGCTCTTGCCATGGCCTTCTGAGTACTGGGATTACAGGTATGCATCACCATTCCAGCATACAGATAACTTCTCAAGGGAAGGTTAGCTAGACTGAGGGTCATAAGCAATGTCTATGTGTACCATAACCAGACCATTAGTTTGTGTGACTTTGAGGTACAAATGAAATAAAACTCTTTTATCCCATAAAATTATGACCATCTGCCAGGCGGTGGTGGTGCACGCCTTTAATCCCAGCACTCTGGAGGCAGAGGCAGGCGAATCTCTGTGAGTTCCAGGCCATGACTGTTACACGTAGGAACCCTCTCTGGAAAAACCAGCCAACCAACTAACCAAACAAAAAAAGCACTAGCTGCTCGGCTCTTCCAGAGGACCTGGTTGGTTCCCAGCACCCACATGGCAGCCAACAACCCTATGGAACTCCAATCCCGGGGGTTTGATGCCTTCTTCCCATTGCACATGTGCACAGAAATACATTCAGACAAAACACCTATACAATAAAATTAAACAGAAAAAAAATCTTAAACTCAAGTTCCCCCAAAGACTTTGACTCTCGTCTTCCAAATTATATTCTCTCTCTCTCTTTCTCTCTCTCTTTCTGTCACACACACACACACACACACACACACACACACACACACGCAAATGTTAAAAAAAGCTGGATGTCATGGTACATATTTGTAATCCCAGCACTCCTATATTGAAACGGGAGGCAGAGACAGAATGATCTGGAAGCTTGCAGGTCAGCTAGCCTGTAGTCTGCCTCAGCAATGAGAAATCTGCTTCAGCAAAGGTTGGAGAAGAGAACTAACTCCTAAAAAGTTGTCCACCTGACTGCCACACACAATTTACAGTGTGCATATGCCTGCATTCACATGTGTATCTATTCCTTTCTGTCTCTCTCTGTCTCTGTCTGTTTCTCTCTCTCTCTATCTCACACAGTAATAAAGAAGAGAAAAAGCATAGTGATGAAGTGATAGATATGGTTCCTGTTTGTCTCCTTATTTCTTTGGAAATATTATTAGAATTGAAATTTTATAAATGCATTTTAAAGACTACTGACTTGTGCATTGTCAAACTGCCATTTAGGAAGAGTGTACTACTGTAATGCTATCAACCATCAGTTTGTAGGAGTGCTCATTTTCCCACAAGCTCAGATGGTAGTCTCCCTTCCTAGCTGTGTGTGATATCTGCCATGTTGTTAAGTCCCATTCAGTGAGAAGCCATGTTTCCAGATTTTTGTCTTTGTGTTTTGACCCTATGTTGTCTTTTTGCATCCCTCTCCTTTTCTTGTGTTTAGATAGAACCTAGGCCTTTCCCAGGCTATGCAAGAGCTCTACTAGTGAATTATGTACCACCCCCATGTTTTCTTTTTGAATGACCTTTTCTTTCTAATTCTGCTTGTCCTTTAGGACTACAAGGCTAGGAATTGTGTGGAACTTCATAACATCCTGTCACTTGCTCATGGGTAACCTTTTTATAGGAAGTTTATATCTGAAAACTATGAAGCAGTTCTGTTAGAAGGTGTCAGTACAGTTTGAAGTTGTTAATTCCTTTGCAGTATTTCCTGTATTCGCTGACTTAGGAGTGGTGAATCATAACCTTTAGTTAGAGAGAAAAAAATCCCTT